>VYZP01041108.1:0-32813 GCA_013400635.1 Hypocryptadius cinnamomeus
CATCAGCTCATCATATTTTCATACCATAAGCAGCTCAAGGCGCCGGGGCTGCCTCTCCGGCAGAAAGCCCCGCGTGGAAATTTGAAGGGTGTGAAATCGACATGATTAATAATTATAGTTATTAGCACATGTACCAGCTGCTCATGTATGGTTTAGCCTGTGATTTATGGGGCCATAAATGCCCATATCTGCTTCTGACGTGGAAAGGAGAAGGGCACGCAGTCATGGGCAGAAAGCATCGTCCCTGGTGCCAGGGGCTTTCCTCCCCCTCGCTCCTGACAAAATTAAAACAACAACAAAAATGGGCCAAAAAGTCACCTCTGCTCCACAGCAATGGAAGGAGGCCTTTTGTTCCCATGTCTGCCTTAACGGCGGCTGAAACCTGTCTGCTCAATGTCCCCAAAGCCTTTGAAGTTTGGATTGCAGCTAACAAGGGCTAGAGATTTCCCTCCCCCACACAACTTCACACTGTTGCCAGGCTGCAAACAATCACCATACATATTACAGATGAAACCACGAGGACCAACAACAGAAAGAAAAACTAATTGTCTAGTTGCCAGAAGTTAAAGCTTTTGTTTTCAAATGTAATTTGATTCCTCTTTCTTCCAGCTCCCCCCCAGCCGCACCATCCATTTACAATGTGTTTCATCATAGAAAACTATTTTACTTTGACACAATCTGAAAAAATGATTTGAAATGTCCAGGCAAACAATATCACCACCCTTAGCAGTAGGTATGATGGTGCTTTAACTCTGAAGATTATTCTTGTCTTCTGAAGACTTGTAATAATGACTTTTCCCCCTGCCAGAACAAGAAAATCTGTTTAGCACTGCAGGGAAGAACCACAATGTGCCACAGCCCCTTTGAATGTGCAAAAGTGAAGCAAAGAGGGCTGCAGACCCATATTTTCCATAACATTCATAGCCATAGACTAGCCATGCCTTGTTCTCAAGCAGAAGCCAAGTCAGTGCCCTGTGCTAGGCGTGCTATTTCCAGCCTGCATTGAAGTCCATAGTAAGGCTGCACCCCTCCTCTGGGTTAGATCACAGCACAGTGAATGGCAAACAGGGTAAATGTGTCCCCACTGCCTCTTGTGAAATCTGGTGAGCTCTGCCGTTCCATGAAGCCTGCTGATCTCACACTGACCTGATCAGCTAGAAACTTCAGTCAGATGAAGGATTTCTTGCACAATGAGCATGAGTAAACTGAGAAAATAACACAGCTCAGTAGTGCATCTCAGGGGCTAAAATGATATCAACGTACCAGAACAGCCTCTGGCAAACACTGGACTCTGGATGTGAGAAGGGAGAAAAACAGAGTTATACCACAGTATTTTCTGTCTCTTCCATTCTACAAAAAGGTGATGAAAGGGTGTGTCAGAATAACAGCAAAGGCAATGGGATGTTAAAAGGATTATTGAATTATTCTGCTTTTAAATGTACTCCATGTAGTTCATGTAGTTCAAGGTAGAGGACAGATCAGTCTTAATAAAATAATGTCACATAAATAATTTATTTATTGAATCTCATAGAATTCATTTTGATTTCTTGTCCTCTGGCAAACTGAGTTTTAAGGCCTATAAATTAGTCTGTGTTCACGCAAAAGGTTTTATTTTTAAAAGCTGGACATATTCTAGGAAAATATAACATTTTCACAAATATTTAACCAAAACCAGTTTTCCATTCAAAAGCTGTTCTAGTGAGAAAAATTGACCAGTCTTTAAATGAAGTTGGTTGACAAGTTTATGGTGTGCTCACCTGTTATAGCCCTTTCCTTCAGAACTGAAATACACCCTTCAAAGATCTTGTGAGTTTTTATCTGTATGTCTTTATTGGCCCTTTATTTGTGTGCTCAGGAAGGCCTGATTTTAAAGTGACATTTACCAGTGGTAATTTGAATTCCTGTTTCTCCATGTATTGCTAAATCTGTATCCTAGACAAGAAGATTTTTTGTCTCTTAAATTTTAAGTGATGCTCCATGACATTGGATAACTATCAAGCTGTAGCCAAACAAGACCTGTGCTCGACCCAGACACAGTCAGCTGGTTGAATAGAAGAATAACTGGGTGAAATATGAGGGCCTGGGAGCAGGGCTCAAACCAAACCATCTAATGGTTCTATTCCACCTTCCATTGCATGAACCTGGGAGCCTGTTTTGGTGAGAGCACAGATGTGCGGGATGCATCAGGTGGAGTTGCTCCTTGTGGGTTCAGAATGCAGGACTGCAGAGCTCAGCAGGAAAAGCAGCACGGGGTGGCTGGTGTGCAACACCAGCAGTGCCTGTTTCCAGCACAGCCACACACAGGGAGACCACTGGATTTTGGTGTCATTGGGGAGAAACTCATTTTCTCTGAGGACTCAAAATACCCACAGTCAGTTCTGATCTGGTGTGAATTTTTGACTGTTTTTCTTGTTTCTTATCCCAATCCTCCTAAAATAACACTGAAAACCTCCTTTCCACAAAGCTATCTTGTGTATGTTTATGTGCACATGTAAAACAGAAAGCTGTGGAAACATCAGGCAGATTCTGAACTCTTTCATGTAAAGTATTTCAACAGCTTTTGGCAAAGATAACAAATGTATAACAAATTTATACTGTCTCCTTGGACATCCAAGGTAGAAAGGGGCTGCAGATTCTTCCCTGTCTCATATATGCATGTGTGGCAAGAAACAATCAGACTTTTTTTCTTTAGATATGTGTATACCTACCTGTAACATGAAGGTTATATATCTATGTGTAGGTTATGTATCTATGTGTGGTTTTAGCTGAATTTTAAGTATCAGAAAATTCTTAAATATTGGGTTATACTGGAATATTTCATCCCATCAGCCAGTCTTTCTACATGGGGGGGACAAAAGTCATCAGCAAACATGAGTTTAATGATTTTTTCACGAAGGAGTTTATGAGCAGAAGTGTGTAAATATATGTGTGACCATTTGTGTGCATCTATGTCTGCACTGTACGTGTGTATATGTAACACATATAATCTCTCCACTTAAAAGGTGAAAGAAGAAGTAAATCTAGTGACCAAGTAATATACAAATAAAGTAAGGTAGGGTAATTTACATATTCATACAGAAACTGCAAATTCTGAACTCTTGGTGCTTTTGTTATTTGTCATGAGCAGCATATTGCCCAAATGGAATTATTAAGAAAGAGTTAAATATTGTTTGTATTCAATCACTTAATTAAAATTAAAAAACTTTTTTCTTTTATGTTCAGTCACATATGGCTTGTTTAGATGAAACTCTCAAACAATATATCAATATGTATTATTTCACTTAACATTGGTTTTCATAGCTGAGGCTGTAATAGACTGAAAAATGTTTGTTCTTATGTAAAAGAAGTGATTTTGCAACACACTAATAATATTTATTTTAGGGCCAAGGGATGAAAAGTGTGAAGGGGACCCCATTGCAGAAAGGAAGAACAAGACCTCTCTCACTTTTTAAACAAACAAGAAACAATGCCAAGGTCTCAAGACAGGTCTGTGAATGGCAGGTAATAAACAGGGAGCACCACCAATGTCACAGGATAACGAAGAACAGCCTGTGACATAACTTTGGCATATGGTTATTTCTGCTGATTTCATAACAGTGCTGTATCAGACAAACTGGAGGATATTTTCTGGAGTTATGTTTTTTATGTAGTACTTAGAAAAAAATGAGGAAGTATGTGACTACCTCAGCAAAAGCTAAGGAGGAACAAAGGAAGGGAGAATTGGGTGACAGAGAGGTCCAAGAAAGCCCACGAGGTAGTAGAAACTGTGTATGTTAATATGTAAGAGCACACATGCACAAGCGTGTGTGCGTGTCTGTGCTTGTGCATGCATATTTGAGCATATGCTGATCTGTGTGTCTGCTGGCAAAAGAGATTCAGTAATCTCTTAGGTTACCTTTAATATCAGCAAATTAAATGAGTCATCTCATCTGCGTGACTTTAGTATTTCTCTCTTCTCCACTGCCTTATCTGGAGACTTTCCTATGCTCCATCTAGATGGCTGTGCTGTGAAAGCTGTCCCATCACATCCCTCAGTTCTGCCTCTCCCAACTACGAAATTTCTCTGGTTTTCCATGTTTTTTCCTCCTGGACTCAGCAGGAAATTAAGCATGGGGGCCAGACAGGATTTAGAATTTGTAGAGGAAGGGACATTTAGTAACAGCTTTTAATAAAGATTTTCATTATCAGAGATAAAGTCAATATAAGTTCCAAACATTTCAGTGGCCAGTGGGACCCTGCTTGACTCTGCAAAAGGATATTCCAGAAAATCTATTGGATTTAAAGAAAGTGGGCACAGCCATTACTTCCAGGAAAAGAACTGGAGAATCACAGGTGCTGGCCCAAGAGTGGGATAAGGTTTGAGGTAACTGTAGGCAGAAAAAAATCTAAACACCACTGCTGGAAAAAAGAACTCTACAAGGAGCATTTATAGCAATTCAACACCAATCATAACTATTTAACTAGTTCAATAATATGTTACTCAGCTAGTCTGCAATTTTCCTAAAGAACAGTTATGCAGAATTGGGCAGCTGCTCAGATCACTCAATTCAAAACAAACCATTTGCATAATAAATATTTGCAGAGGAGCAAGTGGGTGGGGTTTAGGCAAGTGCACAGATGAACATAAAAATCAAATATGGCTGGAAAGAAACTAGGCTTAATTACAGGAGGAAGACAAAAAAAACCCACCAACAACCAAAGCATGCGCACACAGACACACATATTTCTTCAATTACTTAAAAGAATTAGTGTAAATATTCTAATTAGTTCATTTGCCTCTTTCCAGGGTCATAGATTTCTTTCTGTTCCTCACTGACTGAAAAAAAGAAGCTTGTGGGTTTGTCCCAGAGCGATTCACTATTTTATTTGCAAGCAAACAGTTTGAGAGTATACATGTGCTTCTGTGGGTATGCAGGGATCTGAGGGTGAACGGCAAAATGCCAGGGTCTACAGCACTGTATCCAGATAACGTCTGCTCCACAATGACACTCAGGTTTAAAAGATAGCTACAGCTTTTTTAATAGCAGAACTTCACCTAGACATTGCTCTTGCACTGAGTCCCAGAATGTATGATGGGAAATTCAGTAGCAGTTTCTACCTTTCACAGTCACCTTCTGGGTATAACTTGCCCCTCACTACTGTGACAAACAACCTACTGTGTTATAAACTCCAAATGAATTATCAGTTTCTACCTTGTTTCCACAGATCTAGTGGCAGAGTGGAAATAGATCAAAATGAGTTAAAAATGGTTTGACCAGACTCACTTGTCAATTGTAAATGGCTCAGAAAAGCCAGTGAAAGAGTTGAGAAGAGAATGTCAAAATGAGTAGAGATCAGATCTAGAAAAGGTGAAAAAACCAAACCACCAAAAAAAAGCCCCAACAAACCAACACTCTGAAAAACCCAAGCCATCCTTCTTGGATCTCAAGACAAAGAACCTAAGTTGGGAGGATGCAAGAGAGAAACAGAGCAGCATGGCAGCACAGACAAGAAAAAACATTGTAGTGAGACCCTTGGCATGTTCCCAGCATAAGGAAACTTGATGAACATTTAATCCAAGTACATTCTTCATGGGTCTTCTGCCTCTCTTAGCAGCCCAGAAGCTCATCTATGGTGAAGAAAGTAGAAGGACAAGGTCTCCCTGTGTGACCTCTGCCTGGCAATACGTAACAGTGACATATTAAATATGATTAATATTTTCTTCAGAACTAAGTTTACAAAAATACATGCTCAGCTGTGGTCAGCAAACAAGACCATAATGTGGTGTCTATCACAGCACAAACAGTGTATTAATGGAGTCATTAATCACCATCAAAACTGTATTAGGAGTGAAGATAGCCAAAGAGAGCTTAACTGACAGCAAGTGGCCATAAACCTGTCCAAAAACTAATTTGATTACCATCATACCAGCATCTGTGCCACTTATGAGGGTTCATTTTTTTGATGAAATTATGTAGACAAGTCGTTCATGCGTATAATAGACATCTAAATCATGGTAAACATGTTGTTGGCATGAGAAGTAGTTAAAGAAAGTGGGACATTGCTTTGCAGGTGAAATTTCAGGCAAAATGCACTGCTGGTGTCACAACAGTTGGTTAGAAAACCATTGTCAAACTCATCTTGCCAAGCCGTGAGCGAGGAATGTTTTTGATCCACATTCAACAGAATAAACGCTGCTGAAAGTCAGGGGATGTTGGGAGCCTCTAGCTATTTGCAAGAAGGACGGTTTTTGCCAATATAAACTCTTGCTCTTTATCAGCTATAAATATTCCCTACAAACAATCTGTTTTATTCATAGACAGTTGGACCCATTATGTTTTGGTCTTGACAGACGGGACAGTAGGATGCTGCATTTAAATGACACAGACTGTATAGGAATGTATTTCCAGATGATAACTGAGCCTGGAGCTTCCACATAAATCAGGGGAGGGAAATTATTCTGTAAGAAATATGTTCAGATTTCAGCCTCATAAATACACAGAGAAACCAAATTTTCGGGGCTTCTTCACTTTTATGTGAGCATTTTAATGATCATTTTAGGCAGCTACCAAGAAATTCACGTTCACTATTAGTAATGTTATGCTAATTAGTAATGCTATGCTAAGACAAGTCTCTCAGGAAAGTAAAAGATAAGGTTGTCCCATCTACATGTAACTAAGAGGCTGAAGTGTGAAAAGATCTCTATTTTGGAGGTCAGGGATAATTGGATTTTCTGGCAGAACAAAACTGTTCAAGTGACAAAATGAATGCAGACTAAAAATCACTGTTTCCCCACCTGCTTTACCACGCTGCATAGGGTAGGTAGGGGTGAATGGGTGGCTGCATGCAGAGCCACTACTGAAAGGAAGGGACGAGAGCTTGTAGGTCAATTAAGAAAAGTATTTGAAAGCCAGGTAGCCATGTGAAGCTGTGCCTGCTTTAACTTGCCATCTTTAAATAGACTTGGCATGTCTGAAGGTCTCAGGCCGTTTCAAATGTGTCCCAGGTATGTGCTGTACATATGCTGAATGCATAATATAATTGAATATGGGACAGAAAGGGGACCAGTCCCCAGAGAGGGCAATTGTTTCTTCAAATGAGATGTTAATGGTAGGGTGAGTGACATTTATCTCCAGTCCTTTTACGAATCACTGAGACACAAACAGAGTACACCTTGCCTTTGCTGTGAGCTGTGCCTCAAGCCGTGGGAAGCTGCCTGCCATTCACAAGCCAGTGCCTTGTAGGCAGCTCCATCTTACCTGAGTTCGCAGATGGGCCATTCCCCAGGTGGGTCTGGCAAAACACTTCTCATTAATCATTGCTTAAAGCCCTCTCAGTGGGAAGACCTCAGGTTAGACATCATTTGGAAACAAATTGGGTGAAAAATAGCTCTGACAATAAGGAGCCCACACAGAATTCCCCTGTGAGAGCTTCAACGGTGTGAAAACAGACTCTTCCAGGACACTAAATGATCTGTCAGTTAGCAAATGACATTATAATCCAGTTTTATGCCTCAGACAAATCAAAGCCTTTGCTGCCTTTCCTCATTTTTTCCCTCTATTTTCCCTCTTTACCTCCTTTAAAGTGACAAAATATTTCAGTTAGGCGAGATAGCCAAGTTGTAAATTCTTCCAGGGACAAATCTAAGTCTTTCAGGGTTGCATTGTTGTCTCTCTTCTTCCTGGGCTATCATTAACAGCAGAAGCCCCCCACAATCTAGCAGGCCCATCATAAGAGAGCATCAGGCTGCCCAAGCCCTCCAGCCTCACTGGTGCTGGCCAAAGGGTGCAGTTGTGCCCCGCCCTGCCCAGCTGGGTTCCCAATTCTGCTCCAGTTTAAGTGTATCTACCAACATCCTGTTAGATTAATTTTTAAAATGAAGCTTTAAAATGAGGCATAGAATCAAGTGCTTTTGTGAATGGAAGCTACATTAACTATTTGAAAGCAAAAAATCTTTTGAAGCTTGATTTTATCTTGTTAATTATTTGTATTTACTTTCAAGCACGGACACTTCATGCCAGTGGTAATTCTGGGTCCTCAGAGACATTAACTATTGACCAGCTCCAGGGAACTTAAAAACTATGTTTTTTCTCTGCCTCCATCATTGCTTCTTTTCTCAAGTACAGTGTTAAATTGACTCAGGGCTTAGACAACAGAAAAAAAGGAGATGAAAAGGAGATGGTGAATCTGCAGAATAATTTATCCAAACTGAATAGAGGAACAAAGTATAATATAGGGCAAGTCTGACATTTGTCACTGAAATACAACATAGCCCATACCACACACAGGCATGGACACAGGCAAAACACACTGCAGCAAGGGCCTTAAAAAGCCAGCAATTATTAAAACTCAAGTTTTCCATCTTGATGATGTCCACATTGATTTATCTACATGAACCTCTGCCTACACATTACACTAGAAAAAGTTATGGCCTCATTTTTGATGGGTTCCAGCTCTGATGCCCAGGGTCCTTGCATGATGTAAGAGTTTTATGAAGTCTCTCAATTGTCAGTCCTAACACAACCAATTCTGGAGTTTGAATAACAGAAATGGACATCAGTCAGAATCAGGCAGTCCACTATCAACTGGGAGTCATCGCCATGTGGTACCAAATGTGCAGCAACCTGTTGGGGTTTTGCTTCCCCACTGAAATGTCCCTAAGGAATTTAAGACTCCTTGCTCTCATGCTTTTACTCAGGGACTTCTTTGGCAGCCTGTTGTCTGTCGTGAATGAGTGGCTTTTGCCTAACAGTCCTACTGGCTCAGCTTTCTTATCCAGGGATTCAACACAGTCCTCAAAGATTGGTAGGCCCCATATATTGAGTTCCCTTTTCTTTCAGTAGGGCTCATCCAGACATGGTTGATGGACTCAGTGTGGTCCATACTGGAGTTCCTCTCTGAGCCCTGTCTGTCACCACCCTTTTCCCAGAGCACTCCAGAGTGTTCTTCACCATGAATATTTGCTAAGAAGTGAGAACAATGTCAATTATTTAGGAAACACACAGCCCATCTGTACAATCCCTTCTTGCTCTAGGCACTACCTTGCACCACAAACAGCCTTGCTGAAATTCAGCTTAAAATTTACTGTGTTTCCATGGCATACTGCTGTCAAATTTCCAACTGTGGCCTCAAGGTGCTGAGAAAAGGATACTGATCCAGGGCTCATCCCAATTCAATATGTTTGCACCTCTCTGCTGGCCTCTGGAAATTATGGGGATGCAGCCAAGCTCACTCATCACACAGAATTACTGAGCATGTGAGGGTGTTCTCATGACAGCCCTGCATAGCAGTCAGCAAGTAAGAAGATTTATTGCTTTATTTGACACTCTGTTATTCACTAACTGAGCATGACACATCTGGGACTTGGAACTGCCAGTTTGACACCAATGAGCCTTTTTTGCATTGAGTGAGTTTATCCAGTTCATGCTCAGAATACAACCTGGGTAAGGAAGAACTCCCAAAACAGTCTGCAATGGGAGCTGCTGATTGTGCTCCAGAAGAATGTTTTCCAGGAGAATGAATATGATGAGTAAATGACCTCATATGTTGCAGAGCAAGGAGAGGTGATGTCAGCCACTTCAGCACCATCCTTTTTGTCACAAGGCACCATAATGATGAGAAGCCATTTCTTTAATGCTGATAGATTGGTGCAGAAGTACAGATCAAAATGCCATAAATAATAACTGCAATGTATGACGTCTGGGACAAATTAAATTATTTTGCCCAGCCCATAGATGACACCATGCAGGACATGGGCTGCACTGTTCTGGATGTGATTTTCCATGTGTGCCTTGCAGAGCTGGGAACAACAATCTCCCATAATTGCTGTTTTTCTTCTTTTGCTTGTGGGACAAGTCAACCTGCATGCATGGGACTCCAGCTTGCTCTGAACTAGACATAACATATGAAAAACCAGGAAAACTTGGCTAATCTTACACAAAGCTTATATCAAGCTCTGAATGCACTTTGGTTATGTAGCAGTTTGGGCTATTGCTGGACTAATAAAGGAAGTGACCCTTTATGTGACAGCACAACTCTAACAATGACTCCTCCTTGTTTGGGTGTTTAATCAGAACTCTTTCTAAACACTCCTGTGAAGAACAAAGGGAGGCCTCATGTTCCCTAAATGGAACATTTTAAATTTTTTTCTTACTTATAATTAATCCCAAGCCTGTAATTAAACTGCCCCCTATGTTGAGGAGTTCCAAGACCTTTTTGTTGCTGCTGTTGTGCAGATTTAGAAAGGGAATTTGCTCAACAATGCAACATGAAGTTGCAGCTCTTTTCAGCCACCAGATCACGAAGGGAGACATTTCCTGTACTTGATATATAAAGGTTGATGTGAGAATATATAATCAAATAATTCTAGAGAGAAATTATAGACAGGAAAGGGAAAAAAGAAAGAAGCCATCAATAATAAAATATGTAAGTAAACCAATCTTGTGTTTTAAATCTACCAGTGCTGCATTTTGTTTTGGAGTGCACTTAACACTTATCAAAGCCATCAGGATGGCAGTACTGACAGGAAGAGCTGGTCAGAGATGGCCCCAGAGACCAAGTGAGGATCAAAATGCTGGGAAACATGGGCAATCATCTTAGTGTCTGAACAAATTGGTAATGTCCTGTTCCATTGTCTGATTTGCTTTTCCTTAGTGAACCAATCTCACTTCATAAACCAGTTTTTCCCTCCATCAGACCTGCCCCATCCCAGCAATTTGCAAAATAGCACCAGGGGTTTCTAATACACAAATCCTCAAATCACAGGCATTGTTCAAACTCGTGTCATGCTGTCTCTCTAAGGCAGGTTCTCTCTAAGGCAGGTTTCACTAGAGCTACTTGCTTTGGCTCTGCCACTCCAGAAATACCTTATCAGATGACACACCAGCTCTGTCTAGTCTATTATGGGTGATTGGGATCAATCACCTTTCTAAATCAGGTAATCCAGACTTTTTTATCTCCTTGTCATCTCTTTTGTTATAAAAATGGGATCCAACACTGGTTTCAGTATTACAGTATTATATATAATTATGTAGTATAATTTTTCATTGCAACTTAATATTGTTTATTTGACTGCAGTAACACATGGTTATTTTTCTTCTGTCTAATATTTTTTCCTTTAATAAAATTTTCAATTCTTGCCACCACAGTTCTTTTGCCAACATGTTATATATTATCATGCCTGGGCTTTTATTTTGAAATTGTCTACAAAAGAAATTACAGAAGAAGAATAATTTGGCTTACCTAAAAAACTTTATCTACACAAACTATGTTACAATCTCACAAATTTTTTCTACTGATAAGACATAATATAAAACAATATAGCATTTGAAGACAAATCTTTAATTTTTAAAAGAAAATATTTTCAAATGCAAGATACATATTTCATTTCCAAATCAGTCACACTGAATATTGACAGAATTTATCTTTCTCAGATTTTTTTCAAATTTAATTGATCAGATCTTGTGAGATATGTTACTTTTTGGGGAGCTGTTTAGTCCCCACACACTGTTTGTCTAAGTAGCTTTGCAACATGAAAAATAATGTGTGTAACCTTAGGAGACACCATCATTAGCTTGAATGACAAAATTACATTTATTCTTTGTTTCTTGTCTCGCAGTATTTTTGATTCCTAATTCTCAGATTCTTTCATAGCATTTTATGTCAAGCCATATGGAAAATTTGATTATAGTAGATCAAGAAACTCTCCATTAACTTTTATGATGGTGACACATTAAAATACGGTAAATACTGGACTGTTTTTGTATCTTTGAATGGCTAAGTCTTAAAAACTGAAGCACTTTGAAAAGTAGAAGGCTTCAACAAGCTTCTTCCACAAAGAGATTTCCAGTAAAGCCTGCCTCTTATATGTATTACTTTGTATATATGGCCAGTAGATTTCATTTCAGTGGAACAACACTGTCTTTTAGGCACATTGAATATCTGTGCACTGGCCCACTCTCAGGCTGGGGACTCTCTAGTTTATGCACTGTGGAAAAGCTGTGAAGCTCTGTTTTTATTAATGAAATTGCACATCTTTCCAAAGAGAATAGAAACTTTCTCACATGGCTATTTTCAGTGTTTTTCATTCATCCTTCTGACATCCCACTTCACTTATTGACTCACCCATCTTTGGTGTAGCAGCATCTGAAACACAGAGTCCACATGCCGTGTGATTTGGGGGTCCCCTTATTCATCAACTGAGTCTGGTGGGTGACCTTTTAATTATGAATTTTTAGTGATTTAGTGATCTGACAAGTTCCAAGGCCAGTGTCTGAGATTTTGTATGTTTCTCTCTAGAAAATAGCACACCCAGGAAAGATCTTACTGTGATAACCTCTGCAGTGAAGCTTGTTGGAAGGACAGCTTTCCTACCAGTCTGGGTAATCAAGGCAGACATTAGGGGCTGAATGACTTTGAAGTTTAGGAGATTTTCAGGAGTTCAAGAACCCTCATAAGATAAATCCCAAAACCATATAGAAAGAACACAACAGAGAGTCTTGAAGGGAAAGAAGCTGCAGCCTGGAAGGACTTATATATCCCAAGGCAGGGAGCCTGGACAACAAATGGAGGTATGGAGAGCCTGTGGAGAGTGTTACAGAAGCTTTAGCATGGCAGTCACAGATTTCCAGGTAAAATAATAAGCTCTCAGTGTAGCATTCAAAGTTGAGATTGAGAAATGGTACACAGAGAAGTAACTCCTCTCTGTTAAAACACAGTTCCTAGAGGAAATTTAAATGCTAACAAACTCTGAAACATATTACCACATAGAGAGGCAGAGCCACATGTACAGCCACCTGCCCCACCCCCAAATACGTGGGGTTTTGGAAGACAGGGAAAGGCAGAGGCAAAAGGCAAAAGGCAAGGGGCAAAGCAAGGGGCAGGACAAGGCAAGGCAAGGCAAGGGGAAAGGGAAGAGTTACAACCAAAGAGGTATTCCCCCCAAATTTTAAGATGCTTTTAAATTGTATGATCAAAATAAAGTTCATAAAGAAGTATTGTGTGGTCTCGACATCTAGTGCAAATCAATGTAGATAGTCTACATCATCTCTATATAGGATCTCAACTGCAAATTAGATAAAACATATTTAATGGAGCAGAATATGTCCTGAAACTTAAGGAAACCCTGAGAAGCCTGATGAAATGCTAACAAAACATCCTCCTAAGTGTCTCATTCCCACACGACCAGATGCAGAGGGTTATTGCTAGGAAGCACAGTGTGTGAGTGCCATACAAAAAGCATATTTATTTTGTGGAAGAGACTCTATCTGTCTTTCTATCAATAAATGTCTGAATGTTTGAGCCTTCTTTGCTCACACCTGAGACCTCTCTCTCTCTTATCATAATCTCTCAAATCTCACCATCAATCTGTCAAAACAAAAGTAAGTGATCCATTTTTAACTTCAGGGAGGAACTAAATCAAATTGTAGTTCATACTGATCTAAACCCTAAAGCTTCACTGCTGCTGTTAGGGTGATCCTGGGGTGTGTGCACCCAGACAGACCTGCCCATGAGTTCAGGGATTACAGAGAGGAAGCCCATGAAAGCAATTTAGATGGTAGAAGAATCTCAGGAGATAAAATCTCATGAGAGTTTTTTCTTTTCCTTTAGAAGAAAAGTAATTAAATTAGATTAGCTTTTCATGTTGCTCTCCACATCTCTTTTCTTTTTGGGTATGGAAATGTTTTTCATAAGGCTCATACACAAGCAGCAGAACTAGGAGTATCCTGATTCCTAACATCCTAACATTTTGCATTATGGCTGGTATGAAGCAAATCTGCCTGTGGGAGACAAAAGACTCACAGATGTCCAAGGAGCAGATTCTTAGGGTTCCTGTGCTTTAAGTATGCTCTTTTAATTTCCTCTAAATTGCATGCATTTATGCTAAAAGTCTTCTACAGTCTGTTTTCATTGAGACAAATGTCTGACTCTGGGCAGGCCAGAAACAGTGATTTCAAGAGCTCAGTGTTAATGCTATTAGGAATTAACCTATTCTTTTCCCAGGATGTTACATGATTAAAACATCAAACTAACTTCAGTGCCAGAAATGTGTTAGCTGCTGCTTTCTGCCTCCAGCTGTGCTGAGCCCAAATACACTACTTAGGGTGTAAATCTCTCCTTTGAGAATAATGATTAAGGGTTTTCTAACAAGTATATTTTTCTTTCCTATTGCAGCATGGAAAGTGACAGGCAGCAAAGAGCTAGACAGAAGGGTTAACTCAGGATGCTGTGGGCAGGGAAGGGTGGAAGTATTTGCATAGAATAGCATCTGGAATCTACACGTCCTCAAATACTTTGAGGGGGGAAGCTGTTTTTCCACATTCATTACAGCCTCGTAAGGAAGAGGAGAAAAGAAACAAGGAGGGATAGAAAAGGAACAGGGGACTCCTTTTGTATCTGTGTCCAATATGGTTTCTTTTGATTTTTCATTCTCCATAGTCAAGAGCTCCCCATGGGTTCTCATCTGTTACCCAGGCTTTGCCATACCTGCCTGCCTGTGTGAAAATGGCTCAGCTGCCGGCACTGGATGAGGCTAACAGATCACATCTATCTCTCTGGCATCTACTGAGCACACAGGGCTCCAAGGATCAAGCCCTGGACAAGAGCACAAAAGCAGGTCTGTATAGAAGCAGCCAACCTTCTGCATCGTCCACGGCTCATTGTGTGGACACCGAAGGTCAAAACTTGCCTGCATTCCTGCTTTCCCTACACAGTTCTCTGTGTGTGCCACAGGGTGAACAAGAAGGCAGTACAAGACTACACCACCCTGTTGTTTTGCTTCCTCATTTTGCACAGTAATTCGTAAGATGAAACACATTTCAAAAGCACTGGAAAAGTGCGTATGTGTGTTTTATACAGAAACAGAGATAATGAGGATGGATGCAGACATGGAAACAGAAATACACCCTTGCTATCTTAAAGTACAGTGATTCTGTGCAACTGTGCAGATAAAATGGGATTTCACATTCCAATAGGTAGGCAGTAAGAGCTGTTTGGCTTTCTGAATTTGCATTCAGAAAGGGAAGGGGGACAATGAATTAAAAAATGTAAATAAATAGAAATCTCTCCTGGGTGAATCTGTTGTCAGTGATGGAGATGAGATTAAAAAATTCTGAAAAACCACAGAAGAAATACAAAGCTCAGAAACAAGATTTTTAATTACAAAGATCAGGGTATGCATATTTGAAAGGGGAAGGGAAATTTTTCATGTCTCTGGGATAGCACCAGAAGGGAGAAAAAGAACAGCAAAACATGAGAGTATATGTTTTGATGGTTCTACCTTATACATGAGGTCAAATGAGTTCAATAAAACAACACTTTTGCAATGACCAGTCATCAGTCCCTCTGACAGTTCACTCGTTGATCATCTGTAATATTTTTCAAACTGTTTTCAAACTGGAAATATTAATTCAAACTGGAATAATTAAGAAGAATGCCTGGCACTTCAGAGCTTGAATTTATATCTGTATGTTGCTTCATGGACTTCAGGGTTTCCCTCCTCTCTCTAGTTAGCCCCTGCTTTCCTTCCTGGGAAAATTTCACGTTTCCTCTTCTATCTGATCTCCTGATCAGAGTCTTTTCCTGCACTCTCTGTTTTTGTAAGAGATTCCTCTCTAGTCATCAAGAAATGCATCAGGAAGTCCAAGGGCGTTGTTTTCTCAGTCTGCTATATTTTCTAACTACCTTTCATAATGCCCTACTAACAACTGCAGAGCATATCCTTTCTCTTCTCTTCTCTTCTCTTCTCTTCTCTTCTCTTCTCTTCTCTTCTCTTCTCTTCTCTTCTCTTCTCTNTTTTCTTCTCTTTTCTTCTCTTTTCTTCTCTTTTCTTCTCTTTTCTTCTCTTTTCTTCTCTTTTCTCCTTCCCTCCCTCTCTACAACCCCTCCTTTTTCCTTCTTTTCCCACTGTCTCTATAGAGCTTTTCAGTCTCTGTAAAGGAGCGACCAAAGAAAGATTTGCTGTCCCATTCGTTCCGCACTGCCCCCATAAAAAGCAGATATTTTCAGGTTGACTGAAAGTTTAACTTTGTTATTTTTTTTTATTTTTAAAGAAAATCCAGCGTGACATGGCACGCGTTGGTGCCCTTGCCACTTAACAAATTACTTGTTTTTTTGACCTAAGTTAAATGCTGTGCAAATTTCCCTTGTCCATGTTTTCATTGTGTGCAGACTTCACTGATAAAGAATAAAGAGCGAACTTGTTGGCACTTTTTAGCCAAAGCTTCCTTCATTTACAACACATTTTTTTCTACTATGTCTTTAATGACACGAAAGCCTGGATCCTCAGCTGATGTGAATCGGTCACTACAAGATTGCCTTCCACAAACTCATGCTGCTTTACACCAGCTGACAGTGGCCCCGACATTCAGGCAGGGCTCCAAGGTTCAGCATGGCCTTCTTGCCTTCATTTTAGGCTACATATCCATTTTCCATCCCAGGGATGAAATGTGTTTTACCAAAGTAAATCACCACCAAATGCTTCCTTACAAGCAACCAAAAAGCCAGTTGCACAGGTATTGATGAAAAACTCAAAGCTTTCACTGTTTTTGCAGACACAAAACCTGGCTCAGCCTCTTTCACAGATGAAGCCCAAGGGCTGGTGTCCCCGCAGGCAGCTGGGAAAGCTGCTCCAAGGGCGAGAGCATTGGTGGATGCCAGCTGTTATCCCTGTCCATGTTGTGCTGCAGATAGCAGGGGACAGAAGGGTCACTGATACGACTGGCACCCTGCTCCATAGGTGACCATATCAGGACAGAATTTTCAGGACAGAAAATTCACCAGAGACCCACAGAAATCAAGATTTCCCTTCATGGTGTAGCTCTTCCCCTCCACTACAGTGACTTATTGCTGTACTTAAACCAGTGTGTGATCAGCCCTGAAGGCTGAACTGGCCGTGCATAGGCTCAACCCCTCCCACCAACATTCTTTTATTTTCTCAAACATGCCATTTAATTTTCAAAAGAGAGAAACACTGTATAGTTATAAATCTAATCTCTCTCCCTGCGTGCTGCTCTGCCTCTGCCTGTGATTTAGGGCTCTGGGTCAACCTGCCCCAGCACTGCTGGCAGGTGGTCTGGCCTGGGGAGGGGAGCTGGGCAGCCCAAGGTGAGGCAAAGGCTCCCTCTGCTCAGCAATGGCGTTTCATTGCCAGCCCCTTGGAGACTCCTGTGACAGTCCTTCCCATGACAGATTGCTAGCCCAACAATGAACCCTTTGTGCCCTCCCATTACTCCTGCAACTCCAGCTTCCACCAAACTTACACCCTCCTCACAATTTTCCATCCTCTGGTAAAAGCAAAAAGCAGAATATGTAAGTGCCACTCATCTTTCTTAGGAACTGGACTCCTTCAACCAGGAAAGCTTGGGACTTTATACAGACTTTTTTTTTTTTTTTTTTTGGTACAGCAACATCACAGCAATGTATCTGCAAAGCTGTTTTGGAATGGATAAATAATCTTACATTGCTTTTTTTCTGCATCCTTATATGAAGACGTACAAAAACCTTTCTGAAGACATGCAAAAAATCATTGCTTTATAAGACAAACCAGTCTGATGTCCTGGTTTGGTGCCAGAACATCAGTATGTGAAATGGCATCTTATATAACAGTGCATCAGTACTTGCTTTTACAAGAGGAGGCCGGGGTTCTTCCAGGGGCACCTTCAATGCCTTGGCCTGTGGGCAGAGCAATTAGCCATGGGATAAGGTCCTTCACCATTCTGAATTAAAAGTAGTCTTGTCCATGTTGGAGAATAAATTCCATTTATAGCATTTGTAGTCTGCACCCAGTGAATTCAGCTTTGGGCACCTTGAGGGGGGTCTGCATTGGCTGGAGACAAAACACTGCAGGAATGAGCACATGGCAAGAGGCTCACCTCAGCAGTAACTGCAGGGTCTCTCCTGCTGTCCTCTCCCCCAAGTCTGTGTGCTGTATCTCTCTCTCACCATTGTTTTCCTTTCCTGGGCCCTTTCTGATGTCAGTCAGGAATGTCAGGGGTCTGTGCTGGGAGAGGGGATGGGCTTCAGAGGAGGTTGTCTAAGATGGGCACTATGAGCAGGGGTTAGGACTGGCTGGAAACCAATCCTGTGGGTCAGAGAAGAGGAGAAAGTCTTGGGGGTGTTTTTGCAATTTTTTCCACTTCTTTCACTTTTCCAACCCGCAGTAGTTGCTCGAAACTCTGCTGTAGAAAGAAAGACTCAGGCACTTTATTATCTCAAGAAATTGGATTATTACTTAGGGCAATAATTGGTTTCCTCTCTTCTGTAACCAATTAACGAGGTTGAAAGGGGCGGGAGATGGAGCTAACAAAGGATGATTCACATCTGTGCCCTGGCTGCTGAGAAGCCAGCACGAGGGGCTTGGTTTGTTCCTGCTTGTCTTTTTCCTCTGGTTGCAGCTGCCTTTGTCAATGCATTATCCCACACTCACACTTACTGGGCAGTGAGAGAAGCATCAGGGAGGAGTGTGTGTCGTACAGGTGTGTCTGCATGCCTGGGAATATGTGAACAGGTCTGCGAAGATCAGACTCGAGAGTCAGCCTTCCTGGGAGTTTTGCAGAGTGCAGACTCTTGGAGAAGGCTCTCTGTTTTCACTGGGATAAAACACATGGATGCTTACTTCTCCCCCTGGCTTATCCCTGCCTGGTTTTCTGCTCCTGCAGTGAAGGTTGGGCTCATACATGGGGAGATCAGGGCTCTGGTCTCAGCAGCTACAGGGATGTGCCTATGGCAGCTCCTGCCCTGTTTCTTCAGGCACAGTCGGGCACTACCAGGATTTCAGCTGGATTTCAGGATTGGCATCACCAGCTTTATGTTCATCTTTAAAATGGACAAATGAAAAAAAAAAAAAATCAAAATCAGCCAAGGGGATTTCCCTCATCTCAGAAGCAACTTTTCAGTAGTGAGGCTGACTATGAACAACTGAATGCCTACATCGAGGCTTTTTCAGCAAGATTTCAGGGACTCCACTATGAAATTGCCTGCACTTGCCTGCTCATTTGCACACTGAGTTTCCTTGCATTGCAAAACCAGCACATCCTCACCTTGACCAGCCTCTACTTTTCCATATAAAACTTTGTCCATATTTTCCTACTTTTCCATTGTGCCTTCAAGGCACAATGATGAACAGCTATGGAAAGTTTTCTCACCTGCAGCTTTTCAGAAGAATTTGCCTATTTTAAAGCAAGGATTCATTATATTCAGATAATTGCTTTTATTCTAAGAGATATTAAAACCCTTTAAAAATCTGAAATTTTATGCACAGTCTCCACTTAGCTATTGCTGAACACAGGAAACTAGAAACTACTGTAGACAAACAAGTTAGAAATGAGTTTACTTGTTCTCTTTACTGAAGTTACTCGACATGTTGCACTGCGACATCTTTTGTGGAATGATAACTGACCAGTCACTCTTGGGACCCACATCTTGTCTGATCTCAAATGTGTCACTCCTTTTGACTAATAGTCTTTACTTTTCTATGGGACTAACACACTGTTAATTTCAGTGACCAAATCAATCACAACACACTTTGCTTACCAGATAGTTCCCTGAAGGGGATATGCTGTGCACTAGAAGAAAGTTGTATATAATAATAAAACCAGGACAACAGTGAACAAATAAAGAAAAAGAGCCCTTCTTCAAAGGACAGCCAATCTGGGGGCTGTGTGGACCTGGAATAAGCTGCTGGCCAAGGCTTCCCGTTGCAACTCAAGCAACCTGCAAAAGGACACCTTCCAAAACCACGAGTCTCAGCTTCTGCCTGGTAAGTTTATTTTGATCCTGAATTGTGTGGAAGAGATTGACAACTTGTAGCGGTGCATTCAAGCAGGGAGCGAAGCTCTTTATGTATTAAGAACAGCTTGAAGTCACTTAAACCCACTGATCTGACCTATGCCTGATGACACAACACTGTCACGTTCAGAGATGTGCCTGCAAGGCTAGTCAGCATAAGGGAAAAGGCCTGACAAGAACATGACAGCAAGCAGTGACCTGACAGCATCCCCTTCCTGGGCTGTCTGGGCACGGTGCTGGTGCCAGGGGAGGCCTCTTGCCTCTCTTATTAAATGATTCAGGAGTTTGCATCTGCACAGGAGCATCACTGGCAGCCCTGGACTGGCATGCCAGCAGTTCCCCTCAAGAGCATGCCTCAAAAAATGGGCAATCTCCTGTTGACCCCATCAGTTTTCGATACTCTGCCCCACTCTTCTTAAATAAAATCACTTCAAAGACCCAAACCAGATTGATTCACATGTGAACACTGCCCAAACTGTCTTCCAAGGGGGCAAATACTTGTCTTATGTTCCTTTGAACCCACTATTGCCCGTTTACTTGTATTTACTTTGCATGGCCTGTGGCTGAACCATGGAAATTAGAAAACAAACTCCTATTCAGCAAGTCATGTCAAAGGTGACCGCTATGCCAGAGAGTCGACTGTGGGACAAACACTCCCCTGATCGGAGGCCTCTTCTGCAGCGCTGCTGTCTCCACAGTTACATACCTGTCTGCAGAAGCCTTTAGTTTATCTTGTCTATGCTGGAAGTCCTAGACGATGCCATCAATCTGAGAGATGAGAGGGATGCTCCTTTGACACTCGCACAATGGCTGCGGTGCAAGAGAAAGCGAAGGGGCTCCCCTGCGAACCGCCTCCCTTTGAACCGTGCAAGGCGGGCCCAGGCCGTCGCCAACTTCACGTCCAGGTCTTGTGAAGCGAAAGGCAGAGTGGGAGGGGGCACCTTGCACCCCTGTGGGAGCCCAGCGGGGGCTGTGGGCAATGCAAGGTGCTGTGAAACAGTCTGGCTCCTACTCCTCCACTGGCATGAGCTGGGGCTGGCTGGAGCAGAGGGTGCAAACTTCCCAGGGGCACAGCAACGAGATGGAGTTTGCAGTCCGTGTCTCTACAGCTGTGTTCCCAGAGGCCAGTCAGGGACTCACATTCACTGTCAAGAGCAACTTGGTGAGAGGGCACCTGAGTGATAGCTCACAGCCCTCTGGCCTCCAGTCCCAAGCCCAGCAGAAGCAGGGGCGGGTGTCTCGGCAGCTCTGCAGATGGTTAAGTAGCCAGCTCTGCTCCCCAGGGGATGGAATCTGTAAAGTGCCTAATAGCCTTGGGAAATAAATGCTGTGCTTTGGTATAATGGCTCCATTAAGATCTCATTTACCAGAGCTCCAAGACAGAAAAAATAACCCAAATACATGTTATTACAGAGCTCTCTAACCCACTTCCAGTAGATTGACTTGTGTCTCTTTAGTGATCAAGTGATTTTTGAGACTTGCTGGCATGGCCAAAAGAATACAGCAGTATAGCTTGTCAGCAAAACAGGATTTCCTGGGACTTTCTTACTTTTTTAAGGCCCTTGGAGGAACCTTAAAAGTATTACAGGGCCATAAAAGGGAACTGGATGATACTCCAGCTAGCAGCCTATTGCTGAGTCAGTTTGTCAGATTGTTAAAGCAGTGATGCTGCATGGTGCAATGCAATCCTCAAACATAACTGAGCATCTCAGTGTCCTTCGAGCCAAAATATTGCATTCACAACTCCTCACCACAGCACTGATGAAAGCTCTCACCTTCTTCAGCTTACTAATCCTTCCAAATCACTGTGGCTCGCCTGTCCTGTGCTGTGGAAAGCTGAAATTCAATAAACTTCATCCACATCAGTCAACTACCTTTCACTGGTGCAGTAACAACCAGAACTGTTAGGAAAATGATGAGTCTGGTGACCACATGGACTCTGTACTACTGTCATGGCATACAGTACAGCATCCAGTGCCTCCATCCAGTGGAATAAAATGCTAACCAGTAATCAAAAGGCTATCACCAGCTATTTTGTATTGATACAATTCAAAGAGAAATACAAAAATTAGGAGATACTTACATGTAAAAAATACACAAAGCAGATCTGGATCAGTTTTTCTGTTATAGAGGAATATATTTGGCTCAGGATAATAATTTCCACTTCTTTGGCTATAATATGTTGTCAGGTTCCCATACCAGGAAACTACATTTTGAATGCAAAAAGCTTTTAAGAGCAGTGTCAAAAGACATGTTTTAAATATGCATGAAACCAAACACTACTTACACAAAGCAAAAAAATCCTATGACATGGATGCTGAGATATAAATACACTAAGCATGCATCAAGTTCTGTAACACTGACAGCTTTTATGCCCTAAACCCTAAAGCAGAAGAAGTGGTAGCAGGACACAGCATTATTCCAGCAAAGAAAGAAAGAAAGAAAGAGAAAGAAAGAAGGAAAGAAAGAAAGAAAGAAAAAGAAAGAGAGGAAAAGAAAGTGAGTTCAAACCAAATGGTAAAATATGAGGAGAGTTTTCAAAAGATCTATGTGATTCTGTTCTCATTTTCTTTTCCTTCTGGAATAGGTTAATGTTGGTGCCACAATGGCTCTGTAGGCTTCCCTCAGACAGCCTTTACACTGATGGCCTTAGCACTTACAGGTTTGCAGTGAAACTAACAAGGGAACAAACACTGCTGATTTTCCAAGAGTCTCATGTGCTCCCTTACTGCTACAATGTCTTCCCTAGAAGGCTGCCCAAAGTACAGGAGCCCAGCCTAGCTCTAAGGTTGCTGCATATAAAGCACATGTATTTGGAGACACAGCTACAAATTTCATAATTTATGTAATTTTTTTGTATGCAAATGCGAGCATGTCCACGCTTCCAGATGAATCTGCTTTATGAATTAGGAGGCAGCCCAGACAGAACCAGCCCCTCCTGCTCTGACTGTTGTAGACAGTTCTGCTGTTTCTGGGTACTGTGACACAGCCCAGTCACAATTCTAAGTTGAAATGAAATAGTGAAAAAAGGGACCAGGATCCCACCAGCAGTGCCTTGGAAAAGCAGGTCAGAGTGTCCATCCTCCAAAGTGGGCTGAGTAGTCAACTCAGAACCGAAGAATTCCTTCAGCAAGGATAGCTACAGAAAGACAAGCACACAGAGCTTTTGCTGCTGTGTTTACCTGCCTGCCCACAGCCAGAGAGGTGAAGGCTTTGCTTGAGACAAGCAGCCCAGAGAAGCGCCTGCAGTGGGCACTTGACCTCTGGCCTCTGGCCTGACTCTATGGCCAGCTAGACTTGATGCAATACAGCTCTGCATTGCTCCCTTGCATTTTGGGGCTGAAGGGACACAAAACTGTTGTTTCCTCCCTTTCTCTGCCCTCCATTTCCCTATTTCTGGCACTTAGCTTCTACTCCTCTGCTGTTCTGCCATCAGAAGAGGGAAGCTGGGGTCAAGATGAAAACCAAGCAGGAACTCTGGTGCTGGGGCTCTCCTCGCTGGCTGGTGGGCATAGCCACCCACCTTCCTGATAGCCTGTGGCATGGCAACCACGTCCCTCTTCCATAACCTCCCAAATAATTTCCTCAATGTGAGCCTTGCAAAGCAGCGTTTGGCCACACATAGCAAACTCTCATGTCCCCCCCTCCCTCCAGGGACCCCAGGACGATGGCACAGCACTGCCAAACCCTGCGAGACTGCCTCTCAGTTACGGGGAGAGCTCAGCCCTGGTGCGTGCTGCAGCATTTCAGAACCAGTCGGGTTTCATTGCTGCGCTGTGTTTAGCTTAGGGAGTGCAAATAAGTTCCCCGAGACCCATCGTGTGGTTAGTGAGAGCCAATGAGCAGCCTCATGGAGGGCACCACTTGCCAAAAGAGCAGATGTGTCCGAAGCCTGTACCAGTTAATTTCGTGACCTACTGAAATCACTGAGAGATTTATACTGCTAATTACTGACTTTGTTTCTGGTTTAATCATCCTTTCGTTCACCTTTCTGTAAAGCTTAGAAGGAAAAAAAAAAGCCCTGATAAACACCTCATCTTCAGCAGGATATTGTTGCAAATATAAGCACATGAATTAAAAGATGTTTGGGGGTTTTTTTTGAAAAAACAGTTACGTAGAAAATGTTTTAACTAAAGATTATGATTCAGCAATGAGGCTTTGTTTCCAGTCAGAATCCTTCATGAAATGAAAGCAAAATGATTTAAAAACACTTTTCCTCTTCTGGACATGAACAAATGAGCCACAATAGGCTGATTTTTTTATAAATGCCCAGCAAAATAGATGATACGGATGAGAGGCTGTCAAAATGTAGTAACACTAATGTCAAAATAACACTAAGAGCTTGATTCTGCTAAGTTTTACTCCTGTTCATAAATACCTTAGGCACATTATTTCACTGAACACTCTGGCATTATGTGCCTCATTTCCCCATGCACCCCTAATGTTGGGTTCCCCTATTTTCCATCAGTTCTGGTGCTAGGCACACCATGTAAATACACACACAAAAAAGCCTGATAAAGAACTGTGGATTAATAGGCTGAACCGAAAGAACGTGCCTTTGTTTTATGCATAGTAAATCCAGTTCTGAAACTGATTCTTCCAAAAGCCATGTGCAAATTACTCAAACCTCTCTCTACCCCTCAGGAAGGGCAGCAGTTCTTACAGAGCTGCTCAGCAGCCTCCTGGTAATGCCGACAAGCTGCCACAAAACAAAGACCCTCAGTGCAAATGTTCTTTCCTTCAGGAGAGATTCGTTTGCTGGAGAGAACATGGGGTGGGACAAAGGCTGTATTTTGATGTTCTGCCTGCAAATGCTATACCTTAGAGAGCAGATGAGGAAACCAAAGGCAGTGCAGCACAATCTCTGTGTTTTACTTCAGAAGCTGCATCACTTGTTGCACTAGTATTTTAATGCTACTAGATCCTGAGGCAGCATCACTTTTTATGGGTTGTGCTAAGGGAGGCAGGACTGGGACCTCTGGTTTCGTTTGCTTCCCAACAGACACCAGAAGCCTTGCTTCCCTCTCATATCTGTTCTCTTCCCATCCACTTGCTTGCACCTGAGATTTGGGAAAACAAAGAACTCCATAAGAAAATGTGGTTTCAAGCACTGCAAGGCTTCTGTTGTTCCTTCTTGTGTTTTCACACCCTCTCCAACTGGCAGCCTGGATGTTAACACACAAGTGGCACCGATATACTGAAGCAGTGAGGCTCGACTGCCTCTCGGACCAGGAGCCATTGAGCTGTGTATTTCTCTCACGATCTCCTCCCGCAGTGTCTCTGAAGTTAACAGAGGTGCAGAGCTCTCAGCCCCCTCAAACCAAACCAAACCAGATCTACCAACGTCAGCATGTGGCACGATCGGTTGTTTCCCTGATCCGGGAAAATTTGTTGTCAGGGACTTAACTCTGTATGAAAGGAATGTTGTTTCATTTCAGAACCAGAGATTTCCGACAAGACAGAGCATGAGCTTTCTGAAAGGCGAGAGCTTTTTGTTTTTTTCTCACAAACATGCTCAGACATAGCTTTTCTTTCAGCTAATTAAGCTGTTTTAAAGCAAACTGGTCAAACAGTGACATCGTGGTGGGGAGCCTTGGAATCAATTGCACGATATAGAAGGCAGGACATTTAAAGGGTGACTTCTGCCATTGTTTCCCCTGGCTGAATCTTTTCTACTTGGTCAATGCTGCCAGAGTGACCCTATACAATTGGGAGAATTCAAAGCCACTGACCTCAAGAGATGCCATTAAGAAGGCAACTGCAGAATAAGATTTCATGGTTGGGAGCCAAATTTACCTTCTCCTTCCATGTCTTGATGCTTGCAATATTTTATATGTATGTTTTCTTCCTGTCATTAGCATATTCCTAAAGCAGCTAGATAGAAAGAGAAGGCAGATGTAAGGCAGCATTGGCAATAACTGCATCTTGGCTCTACAGGAGAGCTGGACCATTTTAGGTGAAAGCTACTGCTGCAAACAAATCATCTTATGGCATTACAGTGGTTCCTTCGGCTTCGTGACAGTGAGCGATTGGTAGGAGTAAGATTCACTTTGCTAGCACAGAGGATGGACTCTGCCCAGCACATATTTTGTCAAACAGAGTATGACATCCATTGTTTTTCTTAGCTGCTGGGTATAAAATCAGTGAGTTTCAACATCTGTCAAATGACCATACAGTTTCCCATGTGCAAAGAATAGACAAATTTGAAACATTCTCTTAGTAATCAGAAGCACTAGCAAAAAATGGGTTCCTCGCTGTTTTCTTTCTGCAGGTGTCAGGGAGGCCATTCAGTCAGGCAGCTGACACACAAAGAAACCTTGGAAAACCTGCCAGTGGAGGAGCCACTGCTGCACCCCTTGCAATGCTAAATGCAAGACAGAGCTAGTGACGTTTTCCTGTGCCACTGAGGAGATGCTTCAACCAGGTGTTTCTAGCATGCCCAAACAAGCTGAGGCTGTGTAAAGGTTAACAGCATCGGGCCCCCTTTCCCATAAGACATAAGATATGGTGGTTTGCCCTGTGTGCTCAGCACACACAGACAAAATGGATGTGCTACAGAACCAGGTTGTGTGATGAATGATCCTTACCTGTCCATTTCTGCACCACAAGAATGTACCCAAAGCCCATCCAGCCCTCCTGGGCATACTCTGTGCCATTGCCTCCTGCACATACCCCTTGCCACTGCATCCCTTTGGACAGAAAGTGTGCTTCAGGATAAAAGGGATACAAGATCCCACCACACTGCATAAGAGGCGCAGTACCTTTGCTGAGGGGCTCAGGCCAGTTATCCTGGGTCTCTCCATGTAGTTACACAGGGCATCTGTGTGGATGTGGGGATGTCTTGCACCTGCACCATGCATGCACATTGTTTCAGAGAGAACAAGAGGAATCCCTTTTAAACAGGATCATGACAAATAGATATCTAGTGGCAGATTATATTGCAGGGCAACACAACCCATATAGAAATGCCATGTGATCTCTTGCTCCGAAGCCTGGCTGTCTCTGGGAGACAGTAATCTCTGGAGCATGGCTGCTCCCAGCCCAGCTGTATATCAGGGCAGTGCTCTGTTGAACCAGCCTGGCCTGTCCAAATATGAGGGCTATGGCTGCAACAGCAGAAGAGTCAGAAGGTGATGGAAGCTGCTGCTTCGCCGGGGGTCGGTGCCCCCTTGCATCCCACAGCCAGCAGTTCTCCTGGATGTGCCGAGGAGCCTGTCTATGGGAGTGCATCCTCCCTAGGCCTCCCTCTTTCCCCACATGGACACAGCTGTGTGCTGGCATGCGTGGGCACCCTCCCCTTCTGAGGGGACACTGAGCCCCACTGGCCCCCCACTCCCCTTCCTGTGATGTCGCATGTTCGACGTGATGACTTGCTCTATAGAAGCCATGTGTTGTCATAATGTAACATCATTAAACAAAGTGTTTAGAGCAGTTTTCACAGAGCCAGAACATGAACAACAAAACCCGCCAATTACAGTGTCATTTTGTGTAGTTGTTAAGGTTTCAAATGTCTCCAACTTTCTCTGGTAGGCCATATTGAGCATGTCACAGCGAACATCTGAGATAACGATTTGCTAGGCAATGTGCAATTCTCGCCTTTTTTTTTTTTAATATCCAAGAAGAAAGAGTTCTTTATAATAATTTGGCTCAAATGTCTACACACATTGCTCCAGCGTCTGTAGCAGCATGTGTTTCTAGGATTGTTCTGGAAGAGAAAATGCAGAAACAGCAGGGAGCAGAAGATAAACAGGCAATTCGTGACTCATTAAAACAAGCATTGGTAGCCAACATTGTGGAGTGTATGAAGGCCCCAGATCCAACTCGCCTATAAACTTTTTTTACCAGCTGGACTTAGCATCTGTCAGAGTTTGGAAGGAGAGATAATCTGGTACAAATGATTTCAGTGTGTCGCATTTATTAACCTGCCACCTTACATAACACTGCTGATTGGGAACCGGGGGACTGGCTTGAGCAGTGACACAGCTTATTGTCCAAACAGTACGACTTCACTATTAAAGATGCTGCCTTCCCTGCCTCTTTTTAAATTATAATGAAGACAATAGAGCAACTGCAAAAGAGATGCTGAAGCAAACTTAAAAAGCAGTGCAGTTTTGAGAAATGTACGTGCCAAGTTAATACCCTCAGCAGGTCTTTTCTGCTTTGCTTATTTTTCCCCCAGTCCCCACTTTACTCCACATGCTCAGAAAACTTTTTAGCCTGCTTGTCACAGGAGCTGGGATCCACACCTCTAACTAAAGCAAATTCCCTGTTTCACTCCCTGAGCCACTGCTCAGCCAGCACAATGTTATTTACTGCCCAAACAGATCCAGGAGATGAAAACATTGTGAATGTCATGGCAGGCTCAGCACCTCACATAAAAATGAACATTTTTTTTTCAAAGCATTTCGGAGAATTTTAAATATGTTCTCCATTTCTAATGCAGTTTCTTTCATTAAGGTCCTGATCCTTCTCTAATTGAAGTAGATGAAAAAATTCCTTTTGGTTCCAAAAGTGAAAAGGCTGGTTCCTGATGCTCTTCAGAAACGGATGGCTTGGCAAGAAGAAAAAAAAAGCATCAAAAATAATATATATGTTTATCTTCGTTTGGAGTTTGGCTCTTTACAACTCACTGAACACTTACTAGGGACTACTTGACAAATAGAAAACTGCAGAGTGGTGTTTTGCTTCTGCTCCAGATCAGATGCCATGAATTTCAAATTAATAAAGATGTTTACTCTCTAATACAAAATTTACATGTATTAGCTTATAAAATATGAATGTCCCCATTTCTTTCTGCAAAATACAGCATTTCCATTTGAAAACAAAAACTGCAGAGACTTTGGGAGGAAAAAAAACAACAACACTCAGGCTTAGGAATACCTCACATTTCATTTTGGTTAGCCTATTATTTGTAGTTTTGAAACTTTATTGGTCCCTGATCTAATCTTTTCTGAGTATGAAAACATTAACATATGGTTTAACACAGCACAGGGCTGGAAAGTCCATATCCCAAATGCACATTGTATGCAGGGTGACATTCACACTAAATATCATCCCACAGGGTCTGTACTCCATTTTACCTGGGATTGGAGAGCCATGAAATCTCTGGAAAAGTTGTTCATGAGTCTGAACCAAATGGCGTGCAGTGTACTGAGATACTAGCAGCGTGTGCTGCTGCCAAAGGTTGTGGCTCAAATGTCTCTCTAAGTAACATTAAAAATCTGCTGCTTCATGCCTATGAATTTCAATATTTATAGCGTTCAATAAAATGGTCCACTGTCAGAGAGAGATGTGCCACTGTGCACTCTCTGAGCAGATGGGCTGCAATATGGCACATTTACATGGACCAGCTGTGGAGTGCAGAAATGAATGCTGGTCAGAGGCAGGCTGGAGGCGCCACATCTGGAATGCAAACAGACCCGCCTCCGCAGCCGCTGCCGTGTTTCCTGAGCAGGATGAGCTCTGATTTAGGGCCGCTCACCAGTGTACCTTAAACTGCATCAAGAGTCCTCATTAACACAAGAGACTATGGTAAGGTTTAGGGCCTGGAACTTCTCTGCTGGGCATCTGTTAGAGCCCAGGGATGGCACTCTGCAGCCTGGCAGAGAGGTACCCCAGGGAGACATTGTCTTCTCTACCATGTTATAGGGCAGATTTGACTTCTTCTTTTTTAAAATTCTCTCCTGTGCAGTTTTGTACACTGAATACCTACTGATGCAAGCAGCAAACAAGATTCTCTCACCCTCCACCCATCCCCATGTCCTCCAGGGCAAAAGGAAAATGTGCTAATACTCTGAATTTTAATTGATTTTTTTTTTTTTTGAGCAGGAAACAGTGAATGCTCCAGTACTGCATAAAAAGAATGAAGTGCAAGTCTTGGGGGATTTTTGCACTTTTAGATCACAATTTCCAGAAAAAAGACTGCTGGCCACTTCTGTATAAATCATTTTATACGGTGCTTGGGCAAAATCCTGGAGACTCTGAAATCAATGGCAGAATTCCCACTCATTCACAGCAGAGTTAGGATTTTGCTCAATTTGAATAAATAGACCTTAAAGTGGGTATAAAATATAATTTACTCTCATATTAAGGCCCCTCTGTGTTTTCAGAGTGATCTAATGTGTCCTTAGTGTATATAAAAATCATATGTTTAAATCAAAAGGACAGAGCGAACATATATCTAATTCAGCACAGAAATAATAAAAACCAAACGAATACATCTGATAATGCAAATCAGAGCTTCCAGTTTTTCCAGATCAACATATTTCATCACCACATTTTACTTCCATAGAGGTGTTAAGAGTGTTCTGGGGGGGGGAATACAGGTGTGAGAGATAAAACACTTTTTGAAATAGGATATTATTTGTCATTCCAGCCTTCCCAGAGCCAATACTGGAGTTACAGTACCAGCTGAAGTGCTGCCCAGTGACTAGACTGCTGCATGGCAGCTCCTCACCTACCTGGCTTGGAAGTATAAATGAAAGAGTTTAACGTGCTATTGAGGCTGAACATGTGAAACTGTGAAAAACTGGTGCTTTTCTCCCAGAGAGTTTCCTACCCTTCCTCTTCTCCTTCTCTTACCTCTGCCATTTATAAGTTTTAGAGAATTTTTAAAGGCTCGGCTGGTTTTAATGAACAGGTACATGAAAGGGGAAATAAACTGCCCAGTGCATGCTTGCTTCTGTCTTTTTGCTGGAAGAAGGTGTCACAAGAACTAACATGAATAGGGCTTTAAAAAGAGCATTGCCATATGTTTAACTTATTCTTTTTCACCATTCCTGCATATCTGTGACACTCTGAAGGTCAAATGTGCTGAGGAAATCCCTAGCCAACAGCGACAGAAAGGATTGTAGGATACAGCTGTATCCTACAGACTGCAGCATACAGCGTCACCGTGCATTTAAAAATCATTGTGAAAACAGATATGTGCATTTTGTCCTCAGTTCTGCTCTCAGGGGAAAAAACAACCCTGAGCCTCTCTTCCAGAGACCCCAGCAATGGGGCAACCTGGGGCTCAGCCCTGGGTCTAGTTGGTAGTGTAGGCAGAGCCCTGGTTTCTTTGCTTGTGAACCAGAAAGAAAAGTCCTACACTACTGCAGGGTAGCTGCAAGTGGAAATATACACCAGGTTGTGAGGTGCCTCAGGACTGTGACCATGGGGCAATATTCACTCCAAAAACACATGGAGGGCTTGATGCCTTTTTTTGGTCTGACGGCTGCCTGCTAATCAAGGAAAGCTTAGGTAGCTGCTATTTGAAGCAAGGCTCACAGCATCTGTGTTATTGTAGCCTCTCTCATCTATTGTAGATGTATTAGGGAAATTTTAATCTAGATTTACACATATCACCTTCCTCCTCTGCCAGGCAAAACCGTGGGACCCACGTGAGTGGGAGGAGAGCCCCTGAGGCCAAGCCAGCATGGCTGAGCAGCTCCCAGCTGACAAAAAATAAGTTACAGCACTTGGAGACACTATCTGTCTCTTGCTGCCTGGCCTTGAAGGCAGCAGACAGAGCCATTACCATCACAAATCACTCCAACGTTGGATGTCCATCAGGCAAGCACTGTTCCAGCACGGAGCTGTCTAGCACAACATGTGCCTGTCATGGACTGCTGCACATGCAAGTTTTCCCATCTTGTAGGAGATATTTTGACCATACCCTTCCTGACAAGAAACAAGTCTATTTACAGCTATCTTCTTTTCATAAATAACTTAGCCCTTGCTACAGTGCACACACGTGTATTTGGCTTGCAGTGTTATTTATTATCCCTTCTTTTTTCCCTTTTTGTAACACTGCAGAAGTGCCACAGGGAACTTTTAAGTTTATTGTAATTTCTGTAAGAAGTTTTATAAGGACTCAGACCTCAATGCCTATTGAATCTCATCTCTTCTCTGACAATAGCAGCATTTGACTGCTTGATAGCAAACACTGTAATCCTGGGTGACTGCACAGTAAAGAGAGATTTTGTTGTTCTGATAGAACTACACACAGTGGAAAAGGGCAGGTGTTAGGGAGTCACTGCCAGATCTCAGATGCTCTTGCTCATCCCCAAGACTTCCTGAGTCTCAGCTCCCAGCTAAATTTAGTGCAGCCCGTGGATTAATCTAATTTACACTGTTCTGGCAGTGGTCAGCAGAGGGGTTCTTCCAGCTGATGATGGGCTGGATGAGATGAGTCACGGGCTATATTCAGCCACAGACTGTATGTTCTGCATCTAACAGTAGCATAAGAGTACCAAGTACTACTTTTAAACAGCAAACACTCTTGATTTTACTGAATAGAAAGATCTCTGCTTGACCCCCATTCACAGTGCAAACTAGCACAGCCCAGGGAGAAGAGGTGGAATTCTGTGCATCAAAGAGAGCTGTTTAGCAAGGGAGGCTTGGAGGAAATTTTTTGTGGTACTGGTGGAAATCTGTGGGTGACTGTGAAGTCAGCCCTTCACATTCCTTCATAGATTGCAAAGGAAAACGAGCATTTTCTTTTTCTTATAAACTAAGTACATCTCACCTGAAAACCAATGTGGAACAAGTGTAGGATTCTCTTCCTTCATGCCAAACCCTTTCCAATGTGAAGGAAAGGAGGTACTGTGGTGAACTTCAGTGTCCCCTGCGTGTGGGAGGAACATTAAAAGAAATGTCTGCAGATGATTAAATCATATTTGTTGCAGTAGTGTCTGCAGTCTCATTTTTGGTGCAATCATTAGGGATCAAGTTGCTGCTTGAAGCAAAATGATCACATTATATAGCTTGAGCTTAGATGCCAAGGAAGGTCAGTGTGTGCTGGCCATCACCAGTCCAGCATGACCACAGAAGCAGCAGTGGAGCTTGGTTCATATGTTTGTCCTGCTCTTGCTGCTGAGCAAAACTCTGCCACATCGGTTTCAGAGCTTTGAAGGCCAGAAGGGACCTTTATATCATGCCGTCACCAGCCCTGGCTGGGACTGCCCAGGCAACAGATGGCTGACATGCAAGTGAAGCTCATCAGGAGAAAAAAATTCTGCTTTATAATAATAGTCCAGAGTAAAATTAAAAAAAAAAAAAAAAAAAAA
>VYZP01041110.1:0-22369 GCA_013400635.1 Hypocryptadius cinnamomeus
TAGTTTAGTATAGCATTCTTTAATATAATATGATACCATAAAGTAATAAATTAGCCTTCTGAAAACATGGAGTCAGATTCATCAATTTCCCTCCTTTGACGGGTACCCCAGAAACTACCACAGGAGCCCCCTCACCAGCTGAGCAGCTCAGACCCCACCATGGCCCCAGAACTGCTCCCACTTTACACCACGATTCAAGCAGATCCAGCAGTCTAAAACACTCTGCTTGTGAGGGCCCTCTTCCCATCTCCTGTCATCAGGCTCAAATCAACTATCTCTGCAGCTTCCCTCAGGCTGTGCTAGCACATAATCTCATTTCCCTATTCCCCATATATCCCTTCATCAATCCTTGCTCCCTCCTGTGCTGGCAGCTTTATGGTTTTGGGCAGTTTAGCTTTCCTCTCCTGCTCCTCTTTCTCTGTGATCCCTTCTCCAGCCAGAGGCCAGGGACCCCGCCACTGAGGAGCACACGGCTGCACCAAGCAGAGACACAGGGGAGAGATGAAGGAAGGAACCGTGGCAGCCCAAATGGCTGCAGCTTCTCTTAGTCTGTATTAAATTCTTTTTCAGAAGGCCCATTGGTTGGGTTTTAATCCTTTTAGTGTACACTGTGTTGATTTTTTTGTGTGCTGGCAGTTTCTTAATTAAATTGCCACGCAACACGCGGTCACATGATTATACCAATTTTATTATCTGTATTGGCCCTACTTGTAATCTCATCAAAAGAGACAAAGTTATTTTAGACTTTAACTTTATCAAGTTAGACAAAGTTGTCCAAACCTTGTGCAGAAGCCCAGTTCCATGGTCCTGCAGCCCCTTTCCCCAGCATGCTGTGCCCAGGAGCTCTGCCAAGCCGGACAGCTCCAGCTCCCCGCACGGGACCCCTGGCACTGCCGTGCCTGGCCCTGTGCTTGCTTCCTCCTGGAAACTTCCTCCCCTTTCCCACACCCACAGGGTCAGCAGTGACACTGCACAGCACGTGGCCAGTGCACTCCAAGCACCCCACTTGTGAATTACTGGACCTGCTGACCTAATCTACATCATCCTGGAATCTGTAATCGCTGCCTAACAACCTTCCAAATTTCTACTGGAATGGAACCAATCTATTTCTTCCTCTATGATATAACAACATCCTCTGCGTTTTTTAAATAGACAGGAGAAGTATTTTCAGCAAATGCCTTTCCTTTTCTGCCTCTACTACCCACACAACAAACATTGTCAAGATCCCTGTGGTTCGCTGCAGAGCTGAACTCCCCGGCTGTTATTCCAGACACTGCTGGATGCCAATGTCCTTTTTCTCCCTTTGTAATTTTTGAAAAGCCTCATTTATAATTTATGGTCATTTCTATCAACTTCCCCTTTTTCCTCCATGAGTTAATTTTTTAAAAAGTGTCTACTCATGCTTTTGTCTTCCTGGGCACACAGAAATGTGTCTGCAATTCCCAAGTGCTCAGCTGAATTTGCACTCCCATCAAACTGGCTGCTCCAAAGCAAAGAGAGGCACATTACTCGTGAGGACATTGATTTGTTTACACATTAAGGCAACTACTGAGGATCTATTCAGCCAAGCAATCACTAGCTTCACTTCCTTATATCTGCTTATTCCTTATATCATTCCACCTGGATGGCCAGGCTGACTCCAAGTGGAGATCCTGAGCATGAATTTTCTGTCTCAGGAATCACCATTTCAGCTGTGATCTTCAGCTTTACCGCTTCCTATATGGGTTTTGACTGTAGTCAAAGTATCTCCTGTCCAACACACTGCTGGGTACCCTGTGGAGAGGAAATAACTCTCCTTAGGGGCTGTTGCCAGAGCAGCATGGCAGGAGCAGCCGGGCTCAGCACCTGGCTCTCACGGTGCTGCCACCCACACACCTGTCCCCCACACCTGGGGCCACCACGGGCACCTGCTCCTCCCTAAACCCACTGGTGGTCTCTTCTTACATCACCCCCTCACATTCCTTCTGCAGGTGGATCTTACATCTACACTGATGCAACCATGCATTTAATCTGTTGGTATTATGGGATTTTTCCAGGCAATGTACCTCCCTGAGCAACCTGATCGAGCTGAGGGTGTCCCTGCTCTCGGCAGAGGTTGGACTAGACCTTTAAAGGTCCCTTCCAAGCCAACCCCTTCTAGGATTCTGTAAATATACCAAGGGAAAGGGGATGCAGGGACAGAGTGAGCAGGCTGGGAACTTCTGAAGCAAGCTCAATTCTTGCTGCTCACCTGCAGCTCAAGTCCCTCATCCTGGGCCACTGGGCTGCTCCTGGGGACTGATGTTTGAGGCGCGGGTGGACTTCACCGCGGGTACAGCCCCCCATCCCAGCACCAGCAGGCAACAGAAGAGTTAACACAAACACTGCTGCGCACACGGGCTGCCCAGCAGCAGCCCCACAGCAGCAGCAGGATGGAATGCTCCCATTCCATCCCCACTCTGATTTGCGTGGAACAAATCCCCGTGTCGGTGCCAGTCAGCGCCGAGCGCTCGACAGCCCCGAGCGCACGGGGGTGGGTCTGTCACAACACACACCAGAGCTACAGACTGCTTCCAAACACCCAGAACCCCACTCCAAACACGGGCTGGGAGTTCAAATACTGAAGACAGGCAGGAGTGAATATCTGGAACAAAGAGGTGCCCTCCTGTGCAGCAGGGTCAGCAAGGAATGCTGCGGAAGGGCAAGAGCTGCAGGAATTCATCTCCCAGGGACACTGGCCAGGGTGAGCCAGTGCAAGCTTTCTTTGCTTTCATTCCATGTAGCTTTAATGTGATCCCTTATGCCTCTCCACTACTGCTAACCCTGGGGTCCCATTTTCCCAGTGTGTTTTACTGCTGCTCTGAAGGACCTTTTAACTTCAGCTATTTTTAGACAGCAATAGGCCTCTGTGCAGAGGTACCTGGGAAGGGAGCTGTGCACAGGGCTTCATCTGCTCTGCTGTCGCTGCTGTTTAGCAATAGATTTTGACACTGGGAGTGCATTAAAAATAATGCTCAGCCATTAATGTTGACAACAGAGCGGTGACATAGAGCCTTGTAAAGTCCCATCCCATCTCCACCGGCTCCCACCGTGATGCAGCAGCTGCTGCTGCCCTGTGTGCAGAGAGAAGCACGAGCCTTGTGCCCTAAAAGCCTGGCACTCACCTATCTCCCTCATACACAATGGGTGGCCACGTTTTCCTCAACATATTTTAACTGGGGTTGTTACCACGACACAAACTGCCAAGGAATATCCATGGCAGGCCTGCCAGTGCACACAAAAAAAACTTTGTCATCTCTGCAACACAAATATGCCCTCTTTAGCTTTTTCTCCTCAAGCCAAGGTTCTTGTATCCAACACCAGCACAATCTTCAGGATAACAGTAATGCCTGAGCAGCCACAAAAACCCGTGATCACCACAGCAGAGCAGATTCCAGCAGTGGTGGGGAAGGACATGGCAACAACAGGTAGAGTGTCCCCTCCTCCTTCATCCTCTGAAGGATTTACATGTCATTGCCACCAAAGCAGGACAACATGGCAGGTGAGCAGCAACAGTGGCAGAACATACAGCAGAGATCATGGCCAGCACATGTCACATTCCCTTCCATGATCACTGACATCAGCAGAACCTGACACACAACAGCCCTGTGCAGCCTTCACCTTCAGCTAAAGCACATCCTTTCCACTCCTCCATCCTGGAAATGCTTGCAGCATCTCACACAGGGAGCTGGGAGCAGAAACATAACATTCCAGCTCCTTGCTTTCTAGCATAGCATTTATTTTGTTAAATAGAGTATGTGCTCTTGCAGCACATTAATATTTCAGACACAGGATTGCCTTTCTGAGCACACACATCTTGATCCTTAAGGCACTAATGTGCCAATAGTAAACAATGTTTATTATTCCTTCAGACAAGCCATCGCTTCACATGTTCCCAGCCAAGGACAGCCCAACTGGAAGCAGATTAACCCCAGCACCATTCCAGCCCGTGCAGACAAGGAGCACTGATGAGGCTGTTGGAAACAGAGTGAGAAATTCCACAGCACACAGCTCCCGAGAGGAGCCAAAGGCCATGGCACTTGATTTGCTCCCCTCAGTTTCTTCTGCATTTTGAATTTTAATACACTTTGCCTCTGCCCTCCCCTGCTGCTCCACCACAAGCATTCCAGCAGCATTCCCTCATCCCATAAGGTGAGCCGACACTTGCACGGGCCCCTCCTGGGCTGCTCTTCCTCCAGACCTGGCATCTTCCTTCATTTTAAATGGAAAAATAAAGCACTCTCTGAACACCTGAAGCAATAAAGATTATGGAGGAAATGGAGAAGAGCATTACAGCAGCTTGAGGAGCAAATGTGGTGATGAATGTGCAGCTCAGGGTGAAATCTGAGAGCAACTTTGTATATGAGGTAATTTTCCTGCAGGATTTTCAAGGGGAAACATGAAAATAAATGGTAACATCTTCCTAATGGCTGTGAACACTTCCACATAGAGATGAGGACTCAGAGCTAACTAAGAAACCTTAGCTTTCTTTGTTTTAGCTTTTTAATTTACAGAGCAGCTCACCAAAGTGATTAATACAACCTCTCTCAAAGACAGAGCTGGAAGGAAGTGTTAAATTACAGGTAATCCAGAGGGAATCCAGCTCCAAAGAGGCTTCCGGCTCCAGAGGGAGGAAAGATGCAGAGATACAGAAAAGAAAAAACTCATTTCTGCAGCACAGACTTTCAATGGCATTGCAGCAAGCACAGCACGTTGTCATCCCTTGCAGCACAGTGGAACACAACGTGTGAAATACCCTCAGGTGTGAAACACCCTCCCCAAACTGTGTCTGGCCACCTCCTGCCCCGCCATCACCTGCAGCACACGGATTCTTCACCAAACAGCCACCCTGCTCCCTTCTGCTCCTCCCAAGGAGGAAAGGGAGCCAGGGTAGCTCAGGGACACTTGGCATGGCATGGCATGGCATGGCATGGCATGGCATGGCATGGCATGGCATGGCATGGCATGGCATGGCATGGCATGGCATGGCACAGCGAGTGCCACCCAGGGATTGTCTCAGGCATCCGTACTTGGCCGCTTTATTCCAGAAACAGAAGTGGGAAGAGAGTTTTCTGATACTTCAGGGGACAGATTGAGACAGTAATTTGCTTGAAGAATTAAAATATGCAAATGCACACTCTTTTGGGCACCGACACCAGCCAGTAAGATTTGCCTCGTGCCCAACTCACGGCTGTGAGCGCTGCCCAGCACCAGCCCCTGGAGATGCTCAGCCCCAAAGGCTTCTCCTCATTTGGGAACTCAGCCCCTACCCCAAGGCTCAGCTCTGTCCTGGGGTGAACCCTGGAGACGAGGGCAGGACCTGGCACTTTCAGCAGCATGGGAAGCATCAGACACATCAGACAAAGCCAGAAACACAGTTGCATGAAGCACATGTAATAAAGGCAGTATTTGCTGTATGTCAAGCTGGAAGCACTTTGTGCTGCAAACACTCTGATCCTTTTGTCATTTTTCCACTACACTTGCCCTTGGAAATAATATCACTTAATACTGCGTGACTGACATAAAGTCATTTTTTATTCCTGGCAAAGTAGCACAGAAGAAAAGTTATTGGTTGGTGATTTGGAGAAGGAGATGAGATTGGAACTGACTATTCCTGTTTGGCAAGATAAAAACGTCCCCCTTTCATAGGCTGCTTCCCTCTATTTTCTTACAGAGAAATGTCTTATTTTGCATGCACAGAAAGCCAGGATTCCAGTCCTGGCATCAGGGCTGCAGAGCTCACTTGACTGCGCTAGTGAGGCAGTGGATCAATTCCCTTTCTCTCCAGGCTGGCTCAGGAAGGATAAGGGTGCTGCTGACCAAAACAAACCCAGACAGAGCCCTGGCACCCAGCATCCCTGGCTGCATCACCACCGAGGGTCCTCAGCACCCATGGGTAGCCGGGGTGGCCACCCCCAGGGCTCCTGGAAATGGATTTGCAGAAAAATCAGTCTTCTGAAGTTGATATTTCCCCTATGAAAATAATCAGTTTTTAACTATACAGCACTTTCTAAAAGTAAGAAGAAAAAAAAGGTGTGAAAATTGTGACCAGCTACTTTATAATTAGAAAGAAACAGTGAATTTTACACTCCTGCTATTAACTAATGGCCTGCAGCAAGGGCTGGCAGTCTCAGGCAGGATGGAGCCCCCAACTCCACCTCCCTGGAAAACCTCAGGGCAGGTTTTCAGCCTCTCAAGTGCCTGTGGGCTCTTGGGACCAGGCTGCCAGAAGGTTACCACGAGGATGAGCGTCACACTCGGGAGTGGTGACCAGAACAGACGCCCCAAAGGGACACAGAGCAGCAGAGTGTGGCACAGCCACAGGGCAGAAGCACTCCCAGCCTCTGGGCCACCAGAGGGGATCCTAACTAGTCTTTACAGCTCACTCACTCCAAGCCTCTGCTCTGTGTTATGCAAGGCACCAGCAAGGGTTGGGAATGACATTATTGTGCCGAACATCCACAGCGTCTGCTGGGATTTCACAGCGGATGACAAACGAGCACAACACCTCGCACTAAAATATACAACAGAAAACAGTGTTGTTTTCCACATTTCAAAAACATCTGCTATGAATTAATGATTCAGCTCATACCTACAATGACAGGCGCAGAGGAGACGAGATTGGCTGAGCACCCTGTGGCTCAGCAGGCGCTGCTCCTGTTTCTGCAGCAATGCTCCTGCCTCCTGCAGGCAAAATTTGGCATCCCTGGTGCCCAGTACCAAGATCTGGAAGGTGTCCCTAAAACTGCAGCCTTCAACTTCACAGAGCTGCCAGGGATCTCTGCTGCACACAGAGGGCAGCCAGAGGAGCAGTTACAGAGGAGCTCCTGAGAAATTCACCAAAACAGACACGTAAAGTGCCCTACAAGCAAACGTACATTCTTGTTCCCATTGTTAATTAATGCAGCACAGCATCCTCAGATCATGTACATTAAGCTTCCTGCACATTCTCCACTGGCCACACAATTGTCTCCCTCGTGTATCAACTGCAAAACACTCGAGTCAAGCAAATGCTTGGGGTAACTTCATCTTCCAGGTCCCTGTGCACAAACTCTGCATCTGTTGGAACTCTGCAGACACTGGGAGTCCCCACGTAACCAAAAACAGAAGCAAAGCACACCTCCCCTGAGTGCAGCAGTCCCTCATCCCCTGGCTCATCACACAGAATCACAGAACTATTTAGGCTGGAGAAGACCTCCAAGACCACCAAAATCAAACCAAATTACTCCATATTATCCAAATACCTGTATTGTCTCTGTATTACATATGATGAATAGACAGAGTTAATATAGTTTATTCTCCATATACAAACTATGTTTTATAGATAATGCAGACATGCATCACTTCTGGAGTCCTCCAGGACAGGCTGGAGCACCTCACATGCCCCCAGGGGAGGAGAGTCCCTTGTGCACAGCCACCACACAGGGACCCTGCACCTCCCCTGCATTTGAACCTGAGAATCTCTGCTCTCCCATCAGGTGAACACCAAAAGCCCCTCACCCTGGCAGGATATACACCCAGGCAGTGGGTTTCCTTCTCTGAAGGATTTCACAGCATCATATCCCTCCATAATTTCCTCCTCGTTTAATAGGAATGCATTTAAGTTTGTTTTGAAGATATGCAGGGCTGTTAATTGCTGTTCTAACATGTCTCTAATAATCCATCCTTTCTAATTATTCATTGCTCACTGCTTCTTAAGTGCTTAAACACATTCACAAATTCTAATCTATTCTCTGCACAATCAGAGATTCCTACTCACCAAAGCACAGCGCAGCACATTTAATACAACCTGAGCTTGTTTTGCTGCACTCTTAATTGCTCTCCTTGCTAACTGTGCCTCCTTCAGCCCTGATCAAATTGCAGGCTGACTTGGCAAAAACAGCAGAAAAAGCCAGACAGGCAGCAGACACCGCTGCAGTGACATCACAGACAGAGTAAGTGTAAAACCAGTAAAAACAGTTCCTCAAATGCTGAGTCTGCCCAGCAGAACTGCAACGGTGGAGTGAGAGACCAAGAGCATCCTACCTCGTAATGGGCCACGCGCTGGGACTCGGAGATCAGCTGAGCACTGCACACCTTGCAGTAACTTTCAGTGAACAATTCTTGGTCGATGTCAGAGGATTTCATCTGTGAGAGACATAGAGAAGAGACAAGAAGCAGAATCAGTTACAGGAAGCAGGCAGATGTGTCTGACAAGGCTCCTATAGAGCCAAGGGCAAGGCAACACTTGAGCCAAGCAGTTCTTGTCACCATGAGGGAGTGAAACCAATGTTACACAGGTGTAAATGTGACACACAGACGGTCCCCCCACATCCCCAATCCCTCCCATTCGGAGTCCCCAGGTTTATGCACCAACAGCCCATGTCAGGTGCTCATTCCTCACCCTGGGCAGTTGTCCCAGCGTGGCCCCTTCGCTGCTGCAGCAGGAGCACTGGGACAGGAGGTGTGCCCAAGCAACAGCCATCCTCTGAATGCCACAGACACAGCTCAGGTTCCACAGCAGGCTCCCCTGCCCTGACATCCATGGCTGAGCTACTTGGGAATGGCTGCTCTTCATCACCTTTCCTATCTAGGAACACCGTGCACAGAACCAGCTCTGGCAGAGATCGCTCATGGCTCAAAACACGCTCGACCATTTGTTGTACAACGATAAAAGAGCTTATAAAGACTTTTATAGAGAAGGCAAACAGCATCACAACCTGGAGGAAGATGGTTTTAAGCTGGAAGAGCGCTCTGTTGTACTCCTCAATTTAGATGTGGAAGAGAATTGTTTGGATGATTTACTGGGCTGTGCTGTTCTCCAGCAGCTGTTTAAATATTTATGTGTTCCCCAGAACTTTCTACGAGGGGACTTGCACCTTTAAAACCAGCTTGCTGAGTGCTCTGATTCACAGGAACACATTGCTCCTCTGTTCATAGCCTCCTCCTTGTGCCACTGCAGGTATACAGATCTGAACTCACAATCAAGGGGTATATCAGGAAGGTTCAGGCTTAAAACAGACTCAACCCAAGCAGAGCCAGAAAGCAACAGAAGCAGCTCCATAGAGAGAATATTTAAAACACCCCCTATGCAAAGTAAGAGGGAAAAGAGAGGCTGGTGCCTTCTCATTAATGCCAAGATAAAATCTATTAATTCACAATCATAACAAACCTGAATATAATGAAGACTGATAATACAGGTTTTATAGAGCTCATTCCACTGACTGGGAAGAAAAATAACATGGAAATGAAGAGGCAATGAGATCTCATTAGCAGACAAAGCCAGATGCAGAAGGGCCGGTCGCTGCCGGGCTCTGCAGCGGAGCTGGAGGTGGTTTTGCCAAATCCCCAATGTCCTGCCATCCCACAGTTACTGTGGTCCCTGCATATTTCATGAAAACAAGCAGCTGAGCTGACACCAGAGACTGCCAGCCTGGAGAGACCAGCCCGCCCTGAGTTCCAGGAAAAGGTTTGCTCAGGTGTTCTGGTTTACCAGACAAAAACACTAATCTCAGAGCTCCTCTGCTGCTGTGCTTGCTCTTTGTTTGATTCTGCAAAGACATTTGCTTGTTTTCTCTTGCTATCTGCCTAGTTTTAATCCTCATTTACTCTGTCCAGAGAGATGTTGCATTGAGAAACTTTCAAAGACACCAAAAGACCCTTTTAGGAATACAAGAAGTGTTGCAAAATTGCATCAAAGGCAAAACAAAGTGGGAGGAAGAAATCTCACTTAACTCCAACAGACTGACACAAAGCAAACCAAAAAATCTCATTAAACCTCAATCCAGCAAGCAAGCCAGAGACAGGTAACACCACCTTCATTTGCATGCAGCCTGCAATGCTAGTACAAACCCTCATTGCAAAAATCAGAGTAAATCAAAAGCTTCTCAGCATTAGTTCAGCTTTCTGTGCTCTGATAACAGAGCCAAAGTCTATTTTTCTCAAATGGAATCATCTGTCCTCCTTTATAGCAGCAGGGGATGAACAGGCTTATCCAGGAACTGGATCTCAGGCATTTTCTCTAAGCAGCAAGTTCTGATACAGGTGTGGGATGTGCTCCCCTCGGTATCACAGGTTCAGCTCCAGGAGAACACAGTGGTTCTGCTGATGATGTGGCTGCTGTGCACCACGACTCACGTGTAAATATTCGAGTTACCTGATAAAAGTCTCTCTGGAATGGGAGACACTCCCATAACTCACCCAGAGCACAGTTACACGCGACAGAAGCTCCCACTCTCCTGCCCTGCTCCCAAATCCTGGTGTACCTTCCCCACCAGCAGAGCCTGCCTGGCATCCTTTGAGCACCTCAGTGAGGCACAGCTCCCACCTTCCTCCACCCTGCTCTCTGCAGAGGACAGCCTGGCACCACCTTGTTGCCACCTTTCTCTTCATAGAGAAAAGCAAAGCACAATTCTTCCCAAGAATATTTCTGGGTTTCACGTTCTCTAAACATCAGAGAAAGGGAAAACACAATTCTTAGCACTTACTGTACCTGTGTTGTGCCAAAGTAAAATGCAATATGGAGATTGTTTATCCAAAGTGAAGATGTTTTGTTTCCTTGGCTGTTAGGGCCAAGAAAGTGTGTGTGTTGGACTGTCATGAGACAGACATGAGAAAATCAGAGAAAGGAGTGCAGTGCTGTGCAGCTGTGTGCAGAGTGAGTGCATGGCAGATTCACTTTAGATGCAATGTATATAGTGTAGTATTATAAAGTCATTCATTAACCTTTAGATGATGGAGTCAGATACATCATTCTCTCTCCCCTCATCAGAGTTGCCTTTGATTTACAATACTGCCTTGCTTTGGCCTCCCCAAGCAGCTCCTGGGATCCCAGGGCTGTCTCCAAAGTGCCACGTTCCCATGGAACCACTGCTGGAAGGATGGGGGGACCCTTCTCTGCCAGGGCAGGTCAGGGACCAGCTCTCTTTGCTTGGATGCACAGGTGAGCAGCAGCAGCTCCTGCTTACCTGAAAGCTCCCTGTGCCCCCAGGAAGCACAGCAAGCCCAAAGCCTGCAGGATGGCAGGGTCCCCTTGGCCAGGCACAGAAATTGTGACTGGGTGTCCTCACACCTGGCATTCTGGCACAGGGTTTCACTGCTGCTTTTTCCAGGCATTGCTTTTTCATGGTGATGAAAAGTACGGCAAGGCAGAGCAGAGAGGGATGGGGATTAGGAAGAACAAAAGAACAAATGGAAGCAATACCTCCTTCATGCTTTTGCATTAATATATTAGGCTAAACTGCTATGAGGATTCAAGCATACGTAAGCTTGGCTACTTAAAATAATTAGAAAGCTCTGGTAACAATAACTGCTCTAGACAAAATTAAATTTTAACAAAAAATAATAGATTCACCTTAGCAAGGAAGATTTCCACACAAGCAATCCACTACCAGCACCCATTTATAGTGATCATCCTTGTAAAGTTGCCACTGAAACCAAGACAGCCCCAGAACAAGTTTAAATTCAAGCACCAGTCCTTGACTTGAGAAAAAGGACAATTACCTGTCCCACAGAAATGCAACAGAGGAGCAAAAGTCTCCTCCCCTCCTCAGCAGCCACCAAAGAACATCCAGCTAACACAGTGAAATGAATGCATGAACTGCACGAGCTGCATGAACATGCAGTGAGATGAATGCCCTCTCCACCACGCAGGTTTTAAACTGCCACCGTCCCCAGGGTGGCACCAGCTGGTCCTGCACACACCCCAGGGAAGGTCCAGGGCTGGCATTTCCCTGGGGATGTGCCCAGGAACCCTGTTACATGCAAGAACCAAACGTCTGCTGCCTACAAAGGGTGGTGCAGAGATGCCACAGCAAGGCTGGGTGATGGCTTCTCTGCAGAGCTGCAAGGGCTCCCCTCTGCAGCAAGAGGCAGACTCCAGACATGAAACCCTGCAAAAGAACACAGCTTTGTGCTGTGGGTGCCCAGCCTAAAACCAGCACTCCAGAAAAGCTCCCTTTGCCATTTCTGTCTCGTCTCAGATACACTCGGCATTACCCTTCTGTGGGTTAATCCGAGCTGTGATTTATTAACTTCTTCTGCCTGCAAGTGTGATAAAGCCAGTTCATAAGCAATTAATATTTATGTATTTCTAATCACTTAATACCACTGTGACTCTCTCCCTGCCCACACATGCCTAACTACTCCAGGACTGACCAGCCCTCAGCTGATCTCACCTCACAGCCCATCTGTCAAAATGCAGGAGGGAAGAGAGGGGTTTCCCTGCCACCAGCCTGTCCTCGGCTGTGAGGGACATTCAAGGGCAGCCACAGGTGCTGAGCAGGGTGGGACATGGCCCTGAACACTCTCAGAGACTTTTTTTGCTGAGAATTGAAGAACTAACATGGGGCTCATAACCTTGTCACCGGGACACAAACTGTCACGCCGAGCAGAAGCACTCGGTCTGCACACTGAGGTATAAATATCTGAAACCCCTGGTGTCCTCCTCCCCAGGTGGGGACATGAGGGGCCTCTCCCAAAAATGACAATCACCTTGTGTCCTTCAGTGGGGTTTATTATGGCCTCCTGTGCCACACTCCAGCGCCAGGTCCCATCCCTGCTGCAGATCCATGGGCTCTGCACATGCCAGCTCAGCATCTCCAGGAACAGCTCAGTGTTCACAGGAGACCTCGTCTGCAGCACCTTGTGCCATATGGCTGCAATTCTTCTCAGCAGTTTCAGTGGCTGTAACAGCTCAATGAAAAATCAATGCCATCAGACTGACTTTGCCAGGTTTTGGCAACGTCCAGAAAGGTGCTAACTAAGCTGCACTAAATTTTAGAGGATAGCAAGCCACAACTGACATCAGAGACATATGCAAAGCCAAATTCCTTTCTAAGGAAATGCTTTGCACCAGCTGAATCCCTCCAGGGGGGGTCACGTGCTGAAGGTGTCCCTGTCACACAGGAGAGTGGTGGAAGTGCCCTGGAATTCCTGCACACATTCATTTTTTCTATTGCCCAATCGAGGACAAGGAGTGCCCTAGGAAACACAGGGTTCAGCAACTTGGTTTTCTCCAGTCAAGAGGAGAGAAGAAAAATGTGGTCTCTTATCTGATTTACTCTTGAAGGCCTACAATCACTTTTTCCAAAATTACCAGACTCCAAAATCTCCACACCAGAGCACAAGAGAAGCAGCAACTGAGCATGTGCACGAATGCCAAATGCAAATAACAAGCCAAAAATTAAATGTCCTGATTTTCATGTTATGAATTATTTGTGGCTTTTGCTGCTGTCACTCTCCTATGGATTAACATCTCGTGTAACACCTCCTGTTTTTGTCTGTTGTTTAATTTGTCTTGCAATAAAAAGAAAAAAAGCCTTTACTAATAATTAATGTGCTTTGAGCAACTCTGTCACTGCACTTACATTGAGGCATCTGAAGAAATGCAAAACTGCCTTTTGAAGTGCCTGATTTCCCAGCACGACAAGACAATGGCTGAGCCTGTTCCATGAGTGCAGTTCTCCTCCTGCTTTTATTGCCTGGAGACACTCTGGGTCTGGAGGCCACAGCAGCCAGGAAAAGGGCTGGGATGGGACAGCCCGGGCCAATTCTGTGCTGCTGGCTCTCCCTGGCAGCCACACACAGGACAGGACAGCAGAGCCCATCCCATGGTGATGCCAGGACTCTGCAGCCCACCCTGAGCTGGTGCAAGAGCCCAAATTCACAGCCATGGGATCTGCAGCCTCAGCCTGGACCAGCAGCTGAATTTTTTTGCTGTCCCTCCACAGCCCCAGAGAGCAGGAGCAGGGCAATGTAACAGAGCCCAGATAATCCTGTGTCCCAGAGGTCATGGTAGTGTGTCCCTACCCACAAAGAGCTCCCTACAAGCCACATCTCCAGAGGATGTGTGTGCTATTTTCAGTTTTTCCCATTCTCCTGCCAAACCAAAGATGTTCCACGTCCCTCCAGCTGTGCTGAACATCTGCCGTCTCCACCACGCCTCACCTTCCCTGCAGTTCTTGTTTGGTTTGGGGTTTATCCCAACTCCCTCCATTCCCTAAATCCTCTACAGAGTCAATTTGCTTCACTTCTGCACTGAGCCTTTGATGCAGTTGGACACGCTTTATTGGAGCCTTGAAAATCGGAACGAGATTGTGTGTGGCACGAGCTGGGGAGCAGGAGAGATCCTGCACGTGGCTGCTGCATGTGTCAGCACAGAGAGGAGAGGTTGGGGGAGACACAGCCTCAGTGCAGACGAGGCTCAGCCTCAGCACCCCAAATGCCTCACTTCACATGATTTCCCCCACTGTAAGTTGTTCATTTGCTGGGGTTGATTTCTTGATAGAAGTGCCCAAGGGGGCCAGGCTGGATGGGCCTCGGAGAAACCTGGCAATTTCCTGGGAATTGGAACTAGGTGATTTTTAAGGTCTTTTCTAACCCAAACCATTCTGGGATTCTGTGTTTGCCAGGACTAAGAAAGGTACAGTCACACAACAACAGTGCCCTCTCAATGGACTGAGATGGTGTTTTTGAAAGAGCCTCTCAGCTTTCATGCCACTGTGGGGAGGAAATTGCCAGGGATGTCTCACTGAATTCCCAAGGCTCATGAGCTCTGGGCTAGGGGGAAAGCTGCCAGATGTTCCCATCTCCTCACCTAATCATCAAGGTCCCATTTCTATAAACTGAACCAAGCAAGCAAACAGCCTGATGAACACATCAGGAGAAGCAGTGTTCTGTGGCAGAGGGAAGCCAGCAGAGACAGGCAATACCCTCCAGGCAGAACAGCAGCAGGGCCACGTCCCCAGGTGTGCCCCTGCAGCCCCCACCTGCACCAGGCTGGGCAGCACAGCACCCACCTGATGGGGGGAGCAGAAGCAGGAGACTCGAGCTGGCACAAAAATCCAGTTGGTGACTTTGTCACCTCCTGCCTGTTTGAAGCAGGAACAAAGGCAAGCAACGGAAATTACAGGCACACAGAAGCAGAAAGCAAAGGACAGATCTGGATGTGCAGCGGAGACAAGCCCTCCATGCCCCAAAGTGCCTCAGGGCACACGAGGGAAGGCCACTGCCAAGTTTAGAGGGAGCCACGCTGCAATTCTGTGAGTATCCCAAATATCTACAAATGCAAGTATCCCATTAAGCACATNGGGCTCACACGCCACAGCCAGGGTTACCATGTGATGCTCAGGGTTGCCATGGAAACGGTGGTTTCTCACTAAAAGACACATAAATAGTCTCGGCACCGGCTGAGCGTGGGCGCAGCCAGGCTGGGGCACCCGGGTCACTGCTGCCCGGCCAGGCCCCGCGCACAGCCAGGGCTCCTGCCCTGCCCGCAGCCTCTGCCAGGACCACACGCTCATTTTGGGATAAGCAGGACCTACTTCTTCCAGTGGCTCCCTAATAACACAGAAAATGGCAGGAAGCGAGGCAAGCCGAATCCCAGGCCGGCAGCCCGTTGCCTCTGGTACTTTGCATAATCAGGGCTTGTCAGTCCCCATCAACTTCAGCTCAGAAACCCAAGAGGAAAAGCCATGTAAGGTGGCAACAGACTTAGAAGAAGCCTCCAGAGAACAGATCTGTCCATCGCTGATGGGGGATTATTTTAATTCTGGATCCCTGATAAAAGCCTGCATGCTTGCCTGGCTGGCTAAGCTAAAGCACCTCTTCCCAAAACCACAATCAGGCTCAGCAGCACTAACCCCAGATCGGTTTACTGTCACTGCTGACAGCACTAAATGCTCCTTGCCCAGCAGACGTTACCCAAGTGAGAGAGAGCAGAGGCAGAGATGCTCCAGGTTATCCATGAGTTTTCAGCCGCGGTGGAGCAGGTGGGCTGAGCTCCTCTCCGTTCCCTAGGATGGCTCCTCTCCCACCCTGTGCTGCCAGCCAGAGATGACTCACCGACTGCCACCTGCTGAGGATTTACAGGAGCTCGGGTGCCACCAAGGCAGCTGAGCAACTCCGGCCAGGAACCCTCCCTGCCTGCGATGACTGATGGACTCTGCTCCCTTCAGCCACGGCTCCCTGCTACAGCAGAGCTTCTTGTCATCAATGGAATGATTTAGAAACAAGATACCAGGAATGCAAATGTTTCCAGTCCCCCAGTTAGCACAGAGCAGCTAAACCTCTGGCCTTATTAAACTGCACATCCAAATTCCACATCCTCTAAAGAGTATCGGCAGATTTCATTAAACTCCTTCTTATTATCATGTAATCTGTCAATTAGCTTTGTGAGCACCAGCAAACAAGGAGCTTTATCTTAAGTAAAACATAAAACATTTACATCCTTCCTACAGCACTTTCTTTATCTTGGCCCATCTTTGATTCAAAAAAAGAAAAAACAAACCCCTCCTTTTGTTTGCATTTGCTTTCTTCTAAGAAGCAGAAGCATCTCCTACTCTCAGCCACACTAAGAAGCATGCTGGACTTTTAAGTTTTATGTCAGACCTGTCTTCCTCGGGTTTGGGAGCATCTCAGCAAGCCACTTGGATAACTCACGTTTCATTTTCTCCTCTGGAAAAAACACCATTCTGTCCCTTACCAATACATGAGCAATGAGAAATGCTTCAGCAATGCCCACTGCAGTGCTCCAGCCCCGTGTGCCAAAGGGTCCCCAGAAATGCAAATTGTTCTATTTTTGTGAGAAATTAAACTGCCACTGCAGAGGGGCTGGAGCTGGGCACGCGCCGGGGCAGGCACTGGCTGCTCCTTTCACAGACCAGCTCTGACTCATAGGTTTGGAAAGGTCTCTCTTTCCCTGCATAGTCTGGGGACTCCAATTCCTACAGTATTTATTAGGCATCCCCTGTGGTACTCAGAAGCAGCAGACAGGCATTAAAACAAGTTAATGTGTTTCATATACCATCGGTTTTCCAAGTGGAGTTTGTAGGTTATCCTGCACCCCTGGCTGTCAGCCTTACGCTCTGGCTAGGAGGAAAAAGGGCTCAAAAATGCTCCTCGTATGCTCTGCAAAGCCAAAATCATCCCAGCTGCTTTGCAATGTCCTGTCTAACCCACTGTGGGAGCAGAACACGAGGAACTGGCTCCTCACATCCCTCTGTCTTCACTCCCCTGCTCCCAGATGTGGGGATCTGCTGGGATCCCCCAGCCTGTGCCTGTGGGAGCAGGCAAGGGGAGCAGCCCGGCACCTCCTCAAAAGGCACAAGCTGAAAGTGCAGTGAAGGCCTCTGATAATTAAACAGAAAATAACGGGTCCCCGCACTCTGTGTGACTCCTGCCCCCGCCAGACTACCATGAACTACAGCTGCGTGCTTGAACATTAGACTGATTAATTATTGCTACAATTAGTAGTATTGTGAATCATCTCTGGTGGCAGGAAATAATATTGTCATAAACTTGTCTAATTGCTCAGTATTTCCAAATGAGCAGTTGAATCCGCAGTTATCATCTCGATGCTTTCACTAGTGACACTGTAGGATGGAAAACACAGAATTGATTAATTAGTTTTCATTTTAAGTCAAACTAAACTCTGGCTTCCCTCCGCCACGTGCTGTCACTGAAGCCAAGAGCGAAGCTCGGAGGTGGAAGGCACCCCCAGCGTCCTGAGATCCAGGGTTAGAGCTGAGAGCAGGGGAACTGCCAGCCTGAGCACCCTGCTAACACACCCAGGCCACAACAGCTTCTGCCTCAAATACACATGAGCTCACATGTGCTCGTTGTATGTCAAATAACACAGGGGCTTGCACGGCATTCTGCACAACAGCAGCTTTAACTGATTAATTTATGGTTTCAAATGCTGTGGGGGTTCAATTCCATCCTGTTCCTGGGAGTTTCTGACAAGCCACTCCAGGTGCTGCAGATCCAGCACTCCAAGCTTTTCCCATTTTCTCGGAGAATTTTGAAACCAGAGCATGTGTCACCTTCACAGCTCACTGCTGGGTGTCATGTCTCTGGCTGCATCCTCCAAGACAGCTTTAAATACCAACCTCACTTCACCACCAGGTCCACCCACTGTTTTTAAGTGGCTGGATCAAATTTAGGAGCAGTTTTGAGTTCACAGTGCAGTTTCCCATGTCTCCTCATGGTTCCTGTCACTTTCTGAGAGCTGTGGGTGCAGCTCCACCACACCCAGCTCACAGGCAGTGGGGACCTCGCTCAGGTGCCCTTTGTGACACAAACAAATAACATGTATGTGAAATATAAGCAAGTAGATCAAAGCAGGAGACAAGTGACACCTTAAGGGCCTCAAGTGTAGAGGATGATAAACTGGAAAGGTTTATTTATACTCTCCCACCTTCAGGATTTGTTTCACCAAAAAAAGATGCATTGGCAAAAAACAGGTCTAAGCTTAACTATACCTTCTACACCATTTCCCCTTAAACAAGGCAAAGTAAATATATTTCTGCTTCAGAATTAAGAGCAGCAATATTCCTCTCCCCTGTTGCTTTCTAAATGAAGCTCCAGAAAACCCTTTTTGAAGCTTCCCAAATTCATTTCCAGACCCGCTCCCCGCTGTGCTCAGGAGAAATGGATTAAACAAGCCTTTTGAAGAGCAGCTGCCCGTAAGCTGCTCTGGGGACAGCTCAGCTCAGCTTTTTCCATGTCTCCTGGAAGCAGGACAGACACCAAAACTCCCAGGACCAAACCTGCATGTGTAGGCAAAATGCTGCCATTGGGTGAGCGCTGCACCCGAGGTTTGAGTCCCAGGCAGCCAGGGCTGGCAAAGTCACCCAGGCCCCTGACAGCACAATAAAGGCCTAAAACCTGTCAAGCATTGCACAACAGGCAAGTTTTGATATTGCAAATATTCATCTCCAGCCATTTCTAGTTAATGAAACAGAGCAAACTGTCGAGGAAAATGGGAACATTACAGTAAAAACAACAACAAATTAAACTCTAATGCAATTAGAGAGTAATTAGGGATCTATCCTCTGGGAGCATTTTGGAACTCTGGGTCTTTCTCAAAGTCTGATCCCTCTGCAACTTTATTCCTTTCTAGTTAATAAGGAAGAAGTGAGTGGCACGGCTCCCCCTGGTTCCCTGCAAAAAGCCATCTTCTGCTCTGCAGGAGCAGGAGGTGCTGGCAGGTAAAGCATTCACACCTCCAGGCCGAGGAAAACGCAGGTGTCAGCAGAACAGGGTGCAAAGGGAGAACAGAAACCACTGCCTGTGCCTGCTGCAAGGTGACCAGAAACACAAAGACCCAAATGCTCTTGTGTACGAGCCAGGCTGAGCAGGCACAAGCCGACAGCAGAGCATAAGCCACCCCAGAAAACCCTTTGTTTTCCTGCACACAGCTCTGATACAAGCCCACAAAAATATGTATTTAATACCTCTTGACTTTTTTAATATACTCACAAAGGTACTCCTCTATATACCTTAACTAAACCTCTCAAGCTTGCTGCTCTTGTGCACAGAGCAGGGCACAGGGAGCTCTCAGCACCCAGAGGTGCCCCAAACCTGCACACTGCCTGGACGGCCTCCCTGACACCCCAGAGGGCAGGGGGTGTGGAGTGTGGTACCAACAAAGCATCCAGGAAATCACAGGAGAACTGCAACCAGGAGGCAAGGAAGCACTGTCCCATCCAGCCATTTCTCCATCCAGGCTCATCCACACGGTGCCTGAGGGTTACAGCAAAGCCTGGCCTGTTAAATCTTCCTCTGGGGGATGCAGGCACAGTGAACTGCTCTCTTCAGAGGGTGAGGTGGCAGGGCATGAAGAAAAGCTTTCCCTCCATTCCCTGAGGCTGCTGCTATTCCTGGGGGCAGCCCCATCTGCATTTCACAGCTCCAGTACTTCTCAGCAAGGGGTGTTTTTCATGCTTTGAAAGGAGTAATAAAGCTATGTCCTGCCATATGTCCTGCTACCTGCCCAGCAGATGTCAGGGAGACAACCCCCTCTGTGTTCAGCATCTGTGCAAGGAAGGGAGGTGAGAACCCTGACCTTCAACTGTTTCTGTACCTAAATCTGCCCCTGGGACACCCAGAGCCCCATTCTGGCCTAGAAAATGGCCCAGTTCTGATCTCTCAAACCAGTTCTGGATCTCAAGTCACACCTCTTTCCTTGGGAGCTTAACCCAGATAAAGCGAGAACCCCAGATCCCAAAGTGCCCAGGGCAGCAGTGCAAGGACCAGCCCCAGGACCCCACAGCCATTTCCAAGATGGTCTGAAGAGCCTGAAAGAACACCTTGCAACGGAAAAGGGTATGATTAGAGACTCACAGGTCTCAAAAATATGCCAACTTTTGGTCACAAGTTGCTTCTTGCAAAGGAATAATTCTCAGCAAACCCCCGCTATTGTTGTCTGCCCTTAACCACTGGCATGAGGGCTGTCTCATGGGGGGCTTGGGGATCTTCCCTCCCTCCCTGCAGGGAGGGATTACAAATCCACCACCAGAGCAGACCAGGCATCAGCATTCCCAGGTAAATCCCCAGCCGAGGGGGAGAGGTGGTGCAGGAGCCGTAAATCCCCAGAGAGAGGAAGCCAGCTGTGAGCAAGGTGCTCAGTCAGCAAGGACCAACTGGCTGCACCAATTCCTCTGCAAACTGGAAGCAGCAAATAAAACAAATCCAGGCAAATATCAGCAAAACAACTCCTTATACAGATGCTTTTCAAGTGGGGGCAGTCAGCAATGCTGCCAATAGCTGGGGAGGCCTCCCAGGGGGCAGCACACCTGGAAAAGTGAAAGGCAGCAGCACTGCACCTCCTCTGTGCTGTCCAGGGCAGGAGAAGGCAGAAAAGCCCGAGGGAGGAAGGCTGGACAAAGAAGAAAAGTTAAGACTGAGCAACTCAGAGGCAAGGGAAATGACTTTTGAAACACCCTAGCCAGCCAGGCACATGCAGAACCATGGTGCATTGTACAGACCAGGATCAATTATCTGGAGACACTCAGAAGTGACTAAGAATGGTCAGATAAAATCGATTGTGAGGACTGGAAATCACCTCAAATTTTGAAACTGTCCCACCCCAGGATGTGACCCGGTGGCAGGATCCTCCCCAGGGACAGGGGTGCAGGAGGTGCTGGTACAGGGACACTTGCATCAGGAGGTTTATAACCTACAGGTCTACACTATTCTGAGAGTAATAAAGGATTCCCAACCTCCTGCTTCTGATAAAATCAGGGGGGAAAACCCATTTGTACTCTAGAAAGCTCCTGTGCTGCCTCTCCTTCCTGTCCCTTCCTACAGTAGATGAGTCACTGTCTAGAACCTTTAGCAAAACACCTCTTATTGTCTATCAGGTCCCTGCTACTCCCTGCCCCACAGCACAGCGCAGTAAGTGTCAGGCAGTGCTCCAGGTCACTATCCCCTTCCTGGGGAATGACAAAGAACCCAAAGATGAAGTCCTTCTGCCCAGCAAACCCCTCTCTTAGCTGCTCCTGCCCAAGAGCATCCCCCTGCTCACCTCTCACCCTCCGGGGCCGGTGGTTGTGTTTTGCAGAGGGACCGCACGTGCTCCCGCTAGAGCAAACAGCACAACCTCACACAGAAAACTGATGGTTTCCAACTCAACGCTCTGCAAATCTTGTTCTTCACCACATACCACACGCTCAGGCCACTTCAGCATCGCGGGAGGTTGAAAGGAGCGTGTGGCCGACCCAAGGACGGCCACCCAAGCATGATTAGCGTCAGGAACCGGGGGGGCACTGCCCAAGCCCGGTGTCACTCACTGAGGAACCCGAACCGCTGGCAATGCAGACAGCTCGGGGGGCAGCTGCCAGAGACCCTTCCCACAGCCCGGACCAGGTGTCATTCCGCGCTGTGCCAGGGACAGCTCCGGCTGGGCTCTGAGCTCCGGACGCCCCCAGTGCAACACGTGGGGCCAGATCGCTCCCGGAGCGATCCCTTCCAGCGCTGTCCCCAGGGACGGCGGCCCCAGCCCGCGGCCTCCCTGCTTCTGCTCTCCAAGCCCTGCTGCCTTAGGAAGTTCTCCGAACTTCCCAAACAACGCAGAGAACAGGCTTGTTTTCCCGCATCTGCAGACATCCACGCTCGCACCCCAGCAGCCCCGGGAGCTCCCGTTCGCCGCCGGGCCCCGGGGCCGCCCGTGCAGCGCTCATCCCGGCAGAGCACCCCGAGCTGCACCCCAGCAGCACAGGGGCCGCTTCCCCAGGGTCCTGCACCCACAGGCCTGGCTGCTCCGCCCGCCGCCTCACAGGTGGATGCAGCATTCCCCAAAAACTCCGCCGGGAAAACACGCCAGGGCTTGGCACGGCTCTGGAGCACTCGCAGGGCGAGCGCCGGTCACCGCCGGGGGTGCGGGGTGGCACGGGCGCAGAGCCGCCCGCTCCCTGACGGGTCGAACCCGCATCCCGGCTCCATCCGCAACAGCGCTGGCATCGCCCGAACCGCCCCGGCAGTCAGTCCCAGCCAGCACCGGACCGCCCGCACTGCCACCGCTGCTAACAGCCGCCGCTTCCCCTGCAAACTTTCCTCCAACTCCCATCAACAGATCCCCGCAGCCACCCCC
>VYZP01041111.1:0-10502 GCA_013400635.1 Hypocryptadius cinnamomeus
ATAGAAAAGCTAAAACCTGAGGCATCACCATTGGAGACACCTTGGTCCCCAGGTGGTTCCAAGTTTCCTGTAGGTCCACATTGCACCCCCAGATGCTCAGGGTCATCTGTCCTAGCACACTGCCCAGCTTTGGGCACCAAATCCTCCACTTGGATGTGCTGGCTGCCCACCCTGCAGGGCAGGGCTTGGTCTGTGGGCAGGTGTGAGGTGTGAGCAGCAGGATGAAGTGTGAAAAAAACGAAACCAGAAACTCAGAAAAATGAAACCTTCCCGTGAAGCACCGTGACCACAGTGAAGTGGTGGCTGGGTGTGTGTCTGCAGCACGTAAAACCATTAATTCTGCAGTCATTACCTACAGCTTCAGCTGCTCCAAGGATACAGAGCCCACAGAACTGTTTTATGTGCTGGATGAGGAGCTGGGGTGACAAAGGGACATGTGTGCTGGGTGGATCATTTCTTTAGGGAGGGCAGAGTGCAGGCAGGCAGTGATTTCCACAGCAGAGCAGCAGCCCTGCTGCCAAGCAGTGATGCAACATCCACAGCAAGCACCGCTCCAGACCTGTCCCCCTGGGAAATCAAAACCAAAAGCTCAGCACAAATAAGTACAGTTTATTGTCCTCCGTGGATAACTCCAAAGACTCAGACAATTACATGAAGCAATCTTTTGATTCAGACAGAATCATCCTGCGAGGTATCTATCTGCCTGAGGGCCCAAACCAGTGTCCTTTCCCTTTTGAAAGGTGAGCACACCTGACAAGCCTTAGGGTCAGCAGACAAACACGGTATGAATTCAGGGATTAACCAAGCACATCCTGCCACACTGGTTTTAATGAGGAAACAGCTCATGCATTAGAGGTAGATCTTGCTCCTGCTACCCTGTGGTACACAGAGCTGTTCCCCTTCTGATGCCTTACAGCTAGCCTAAAAAACTTGACAAAAAATCAAAAAAAGATTTTTTTCTTATTACAGAATTTTTTAGCAAAAGATATTCAGGTTCTCCTGCAATATAGTATTTCTAATAGGGTGTGTTAGCCCTGAACTTTTAAATCATTTTACTTTCCAGCCTTCCTCAAAATGACCAAAACCAAGCAAATCAAAAAAATATAATTTTTTTTAATTGAGAAACACGGAGAATATTTTTTTCATCCTAGTTCTCTGCTGCGCCTTTCTGTGCATTTGTATAATGCACAGACTTTTGGTTCTTATGGGAAAAGCAAGTACACAAGCAATGTATAGCATTGTTGGCCCAGAATTTTTGGAGTTTCCTCCTAGGAAAAAAAAGCCTCCTTATTGAGTATGCATCCTCAGGGAGCAGAAAACTGATTCTGTGCATGCCAATTTTTGTATAGAAATAAATAAAATTTGGCACTATAATTTATATCTCCAGTACAGAAGAATAAAAGAGTTTGTATGCTTGAATAAAAAAGTTTCTAAGAGTATACATGATTTAATTATATACAAGACCCACTGCCACTTTCTCCATTCCAGGATCTTATATTTCCCATCAGGAACTGCTGAATATTTTCTTCCACATTAATGCAAATCAATACAACATAAATTATTGTTAGACTGTTTTCTAATTATGCCTGCTGGAAAAATCCTTATCTATATGAAAGTTAAGATTGTGCAATTCAGTATCTGACTGTATCCATGCTCATTTCCCTGCCAGTGCCAGTGCCAAAAACAGCTCTGTGGTATAAACCTTGTGCATTTCTGGGAAGAGCAATTCCAAATCTGGGGCTCTAGGTAATGGAATTTTTTCTGATGTTCCTTCTACCTTTTTTTTTTTTTTTTAATTACTAGAGGGTCAATTTTGATTGAAATACAAGGAATAAGTGATTTACAAGTGGTTTACAAGTGGTTTTGTGTTCAAGAAATGACTGGATGTGGCACTTGGCCACAGACAACTTGGTTTGGGGTTGGCAGATGTGGGAACAACTCACAACTCCAGAGCCACAGCACATAGTGCCCTCTCTCCCTTCCTTTATTTTCAGGGTGACTCTGGAGTGACTTCTGTACAGACTTGATTAACCCCACACAAATTTTAGCTGGTGCATTCTTTTTGCATTTGGATTTGTATAAGTCCCTTTTTTTGGTGTGCCTGTAGACACCACGGGACTCCAAGAGAGGGTGTGCTCTCTGCCACAGTGCCACACCTCAGAGACCCTGTGTCACTTACAAGTATGAAGCACATCCCAAAATTCCTCTCAGCGTGTTCCTGGACCTCATCCAACCCAGGGTCTGAAACAAATCTGGTGAAAGTGGCTCCTCCATGTGGTCTGGGGCCTTGTGCTGACCCTGAGCGTCCCCCAGCATCCTCTCTCCAGTACACATCATTGAGCTGTACCTACAAAAATCTTCATACATGTGAGAAGCAGCATATTCCCTCTCAAACAACTTCTACTGCCATGTCTTTCTTACTTAAAAGAGAATTTGGGAGCCTCTTTTCATGAGCTTGGGCCAGTGGGGCCTTGTGTACCCATTGCCCTTTCTGCCTCTCCCTCCTCCTCCCCATGGCCTGGAGTGTCCCCCAGCTCCTGGCAGTGATGGGGGGTCACTCCTGCGGTTATATGTGGATAATCTTGATTTAATGGGAAACAACAAGCAGTTCCTTGCCTCTTTAAAGTGCTTGAAAGTTCTCAGAAAAGCTACTGCTTTCCCTTATTACTCACACTCATACTTTGGAGTCTAGGTCCTTCCCAACGGAAGCACATTTTGTCCTTCAGAATGACAATGCTTTTGTTTTCTTAAAGGCTGTCCCGGTTTAATTCCCTGCTCTTTAAGCCTCTCAGCTCCTGGTCTGGGTGGGTGCTGCAGCCTCTGTGGTGTCTCTTCAGCAAAAACAACAACCACTCCTCAGATTAAAAATGAAGGCAGGGTCTCAGCTTGAACCTACCCAGAGTTAGAAGCAGAGGTCCTACAAGGATTAGAGAAAAAACAAATGGCTGATGTTGAAAGCTTGGAATCCATCTTGCACAAATTGATTTCATATAACACTGGATTCATATCTGAACATCCTCGGCTGTGGGAAGTCTGAGACAAAGTTTCTGGCCTAAGTCTGTTATAGATTAATGCTAAGTGACTTTAAAACAGCACAAAAGCAACCACAGAGTCTGTGTATGCCACAGGCATCTGACCGTGTTTCTAGTTTTGATGCACTAATATGAACTAATAAAGTGAATACACTCAGACTTAGTCTGCTGTGTGTTTATCATTTTCCAACACCTATTTCTTCAAGAATTTCAATGCTTTTATGAGAAATAGGTGTTCCTAATGAGAGTTCTTCAATACCAGAAACAGCTCTGTATCTGATATTAAAAGAACTATAATCCATCCACACAATTTGAAGCACTACAGATTTATCACTGGTATTACAGTACTATTTATTGGAGAAGCCCATTCCCACAGAGTTGAGATGCTGATTCTTAGAAAGCATGACAGCCACGTGCTCGTGGTGGCCTCAGCAGAAATCCCTTCACCAGAGAAGGGAACTGCCCTATCCAGCCCACAATACAAAGATTATGTCTAATGCCCCTCACAATATTAAAACCTGGCTGACACTGTAGCCTAAGAGTTGCACACAATTGTGTATTTCTCTTTCAAAAGACAAAAGCTTTGACCATACAGAGGTATCAAAAAGAGAACATCCAGAACTGGATAATCACAGGAAATGACACTGCTCATCATCTGCTCAAAGGTGACCAGCCAGGGAGTTTATGTAGGTTCAAGAGTGCTCACTTCTGGCCCTACTTTTTCTCGTGAAACAGCGAGCTACTCCCATCATCTCTTAGGTTACTACTGAAGAACAATGCCTACCCTGTCATCTGCAGGTACTTTAGCACCATATTTGGATCTGATCATCTGGTTGACCGGTGGCCTTGGCTTGAGATTTTTAAATAAATTTTTCTCACCTTGTCTGCAACTTCATAGTATTGTCCTTGGGCCAAAGATATTTCTTGAGATGGCAGATATATTACTTATGTTCTAGACAAGACTGCCTTACATTTCCTGCATTCCCAGAATTTATTGGGGGTTTTTTTGAAGGCAAGTCTCTTCCCCTAACTACATCTCATAATGAATGAAATTATCACAGAAACTGCAAAGCAGTTCCTCTTTACTGAGCTAAACTTGATATACAATGAAAATCCTCTTAAAACATTTTGAACTCTTCCCTTGATAAATAAAATACATTTATTTTAATTCTTCAAAGCTGACCTAAGACAATAAGGTCACATTTTTATTTAGCTAAATCACAAGCAGATAGTGCTTGTTTGGGTACAATTATACTAAGTTTGCGTCTACGTCTACCACAGTCACTATGAAAACATTCTTTTAAAATGCTTTTAAAAGGATAGCAAACATTCTTAATACAACAGAGTTTTGATAACACTATTTGCTGGCATGCTTAAATTATGGACCTAACAAATTCTTCCCTGGCTTGGGCTAATATTCCCTCTAGTGCTACAAGAACTGCTCAATTAACATTTCCAAATATATAGCAGATATGTAAACTGACTAAAACAGGCTGTCTCCCAGGTCAGGGGCTACCCAAAATTTATGAGATTTCTGTGTTATTTTTCTATTAAGTCCTGGTTTAGATTTCACTTATGTAAGTAAGATCTTGTTGGCTCTTAATGATCTTGATTCAGTTCTAGACTGCAACTTTCCTTCATATTTCTTCCATAGTACATAAAAAAAACCCACACCTTTTTTTTCCTTCCACAACCACATTATTGTCTTTACTTGACATGAGGATGAGATTGGTTTTATGTTATTTCATTATCTACCCAGAGACTGTTTATGCTGACCTTTGTGGTGACTTTGTAGAACACTGAGGTCCTGATTCCGTAAATCCCTGTTGAGGCAGTCCCACTGACACCTGTGACCTCAATCACAAAGCCTACTTGCCTGGAGGGTGGAAACCTCCATCAGTATCCACCAGGTCTTTTACATAAACACTAACATATAAAAATATTCTTTCTCTTTAACCTTTTCAAACACTTTTCAAACACAAAGCAAGGATTATTTATAGGTTAGAACAGTAAAATGCATCTTATTTTGAGAAAACTGTACAGGATTGTGAATCTGAGAAAAGAACAGGATTTCTTAGTCCACAAGTTTAAAAATCATCCTGTAAACATACTTGAAAGTGTTTTATCTTGCTTCTAATGGTGTAATTGAAAGGTTTTTCACATCTGAATAGAAACAGGATAATAATCAGAAAATATAAACTCCTGAGTGCTGACAGGAAAACAGAAAATAAAGGCAATGTATCTGGTACAATTCCATCTGTATGTTATTGTTTTGTTCTGGGCAACCTCAACTCACATCCAGTCTGGAAACAGATGAGAAGCAGACACAGAACCAAAGCAATCACGTTAAATTACAGCTCCACTATTATTTTACTGAGTAATTATTAGAGATAATTGTTTCCAGCACTTGAGGAAAGGCCATATAAAAGACTCTCAAAGCAAGCACCACTGCCAGCTGGGAGGAGACTGAGCTCTGCTGCTGCTTCTTGATGTTGGCCTCAGACTAATTCACCTCATGGCCCTGTCCCTGGCTCAAAGCCCATCACCTTTTGGCACAGTCTGTTGCTGAGGTGTGAGTCCAGGCAGTGACCAGCCTTACAGAGCTCTCTGTTCTCAGCTACACCCCCTCAGCAGAGTAAAAACCCTGCCTGTTTCTGAACACAGTGCCAAAGGCAGCCCAGCCATGCAGCTGTGCTCAACAGCTGGACCTCAGCACAACCCCAGTGAAACCCCACCAATCTCTGTAGCAACCTTAGGACACTCCTTTTAGACACTTTCTCAGGCTGCCAGTGGTCAGCAGAAAGGTAATATTTTCTACACAGTATGACTCAGGAAAAGCTCAGGGCTGTGGTACTAGAGCAGGGGATGTTCTCCCCTGCAGGACTTCCTTTCCTTTTAATGGCTTTCCAGATATTTTGATCCTTCCAGTGGAAATTAGAAGAATGCCAAATGGAGATGCCTTCTGCTTGGACAAGACCATACTGGACTGGCTTCACACAAAGCCATAGTCATGAACAAAAAGATAAGATTCTCAGAAACAATTAAAACACACTGTTGGGGGGTAATACAGGAACAAATACATTTAGGAGCCATGAAGACATAAACAGTCCAGATAACTTACTGGAGTCTGATACTGGCTGGGAAAAAAAAAAAGAAGTTACTGGCAAGGAATCTTATTTAGAAATGAATAGACTTGATTAATCCCAAGGAGGTAGTAAAGTTAAAAACATTTGTAATATATATCAGAGGTATATCTGGTATTGTGGGTCCAAATTGCAGATTTAAATTCAATCCCCCCAAATTTCAGGGACAGAATTATCCTAAACATTCTTAAATGATTTCCACTGCTGGCAACATTCCCATTAGGAAGGGATGCCCTCCACCAGTCTCACCATGGATGATTTAGGCACTTGCACACTTTCCCACATCCCTGCAACTCCTGGCTGTGCTTACTTAGAAGCGCTCCATACACCGCAGAACATTTTCCATTGTGTCACTGAGTAACTGCCTCACCATCTCTGCCTGTTTTCACAGCTTGTTCTGCTTTTGTGGCTGTGTGGGTGGACGGGCCTGGGCAGCCCATGCGAGGAGCCCACAGGCACAGGAAGCACCTCTGCGTACATGCTCCACTGAGACCCTTCCAGCTGTGATTCCAGGAAAACCCCCGTGATGAAAAACAGGCGTTTGAGTGGGGAAATCAGCACAAATGGGGAATGTCTTACCTCACATGTACTTGCATTTTTTATTCCAGGAGATTGGAATCTGGGTGAAAATCTCTGTATGGAGTGCAGAGAACAAAGTAAAAGATGAATGTCTGCTGGATTTTGAGTTGGTGATGTGTGTTGTGTTGCCAACGTATTCATTCAATGTGGTTCTCATTCCCACTGCTTTCTCTTCTAACTTCCTGTGCTCATGGGTGGAAGTTCTCAAAAGTGAAATGGTCAAGGGAAAGATACAGCTTGTTAACAATGTCATCTTACATTTCTTGTGGATCCATGCATATGTGAATACATATGTGCATTTCCCTTGCCATGGTTCTGATGTTCTGAAGCAGTGCACAGTATGGATTGCATCTGCTGTGTAGATACACGAGTAGCATGCAAAAGAAAAGGGATTCTTTCCCTCCCCTAAAATTAAATGAATGCTAAATCTGGTTTGTTTAAAAAGAAAAAAAATCCCACCAAAATAAAAACACAAAACCCACAAGACTTTAAAACTCCAATACTTTCTCTAGAGCAGTCTTATGTGCTGGAAGGGCAATGCTCCTTTCTATCAAGGTGCATGAATTATACACTGAGTGGGAGTGAAAACCACTAGGGCAAGAAAAATAATCCCAAACTTTCTTTTAGTTCATAGACAAGTTGTCTTGCAAATTTGTCCCTGAATGTTCGTAATCATCTGTTGTTTCCTCTCCCACAGCCAAAATACACTAAATCCTAACAACAGACATCAAACAAATACAAATTTTCAGAGAGATGTGTGACAGCACAAACTCTGAGGTGACCAACTTTGGGAAATAAAATAAAACTGATTGGAACATGGGAAAGAACCACTGCTGAGATGAGTCAGTCCCTGAAACAGTCACTCAGAGAAGGTCTAAACATCGCTCATCAGCTTTTTTGCTCCTAAGAAATCTCCTGAGGACTTGAGAGGGAGGACAGAGGAGGGTCACAGCTGCACATCCCTCAGCAATCCTTCATTCCTGGTCTTGCTGTGTGCCAAACACACACAAACATGCTCATAAGGGGAAGAGAAATGCATATTTCTGCACCCCAGCTGAAGTACAGCAGGAGCAGACAGCCTGTTAATCGTATTTGTTGCAGAATAGCAGACTTAGACAAATCCTGCTAATACAAACACATGCAAAGAGGAGAATGAAAGGGATTACAACTCCTCATTCACACTCCAGAGAAACTTAATAAGTGCTCTAGAAAACTAAGCCTGTAATCCCTTAAACATTTAGAACACAACCTTAAAACATCTCTCAGCAATCTCAGACCTCAAAGGCTGGATGACTGCCCTGCGCTTTCAATAATAAAATAAATATTTGTCTTTACAAGGGCAATATTTCCTTGTTTCCACTCAGAGCATGAATTAGCACACTTAAAAAAAAATAAATAAAATCTTCCTGTACAACCAAGAACATTTTGAATGTATGTACTTAAGACTCTTTAAAAAAATTGTCTACTGGTCACAAGAGCAGATTATTTGCATTTTTAAAATAACAAAACTGGGGACCTGTTTTTCCTGAGTAAAATTATAAACACGATGGAGGAAAAGCTGAAGTCTGGCCTGTCCTTCTCACAAAATCAGTTTCTACAACATTTAACCTAATTAAGGCTTTTTTATGCAAGTCACCTGGTCTTAAAAGTGGATTTACCAGGATTTTGTATGTCTGCCTGCCTTTCTCTTCTTCTTTTTCCATTTTTCACTTAACCTTTTGGGAAGAGCCAGTCTGTTAGCAGTGCAATGAAGACAGTGCTTTCAATGCCCTCCTAAGAATAGACACAAGTGTCTACAGACTTTAAATTTGTCTGATATCTCACTCCTCTGATGGAGTAGAGGCAAAGGACCTGATTCTGCACGTTTAAAGCACATCAGTCCTGTTGTACTGACTCATTCATTGAACTGCCTTTGAATTTGGGCTCTATTCCACCCTCAGCTGCACTGTTATACAGGTGAAGAACAGCAGGCCATGTCAATAATTCCTCAAGCTGCAGAAAAACAAGAAATGCAATGAAAGGTAAACATTCATAAAAAGCAGAAAAGTATTTCAGTGCATTGCTGTGGCACAAAGCCCATCAAATGGCTGGCTGAGGGAGAGAAGAGAGGAGGTAGTCAGTCCAGCAAGGCTCTTCACTCCAGCACAGAAATGAGAAGGGAAACCAAAGACTGGAAGTAAATCCAGGCCACTGCCAGGGGAGAAGTTGTTAAGAGTAAGAACAATGAGCTCTGGAAATGAGCCACTGACTGACATAACAGATCCACATGGATGTGCTTGTCTTGGGGTTGTAGGTTAAATCTGGAGGTCTTTCTGAAGGTGAAATATGAGTCTCCTTGAGCCAGGTCTCATAAGCTCTTGGAGATCTATTTCACACCCAAGACAGCTCAGCTACCTTAGAAGGCATAAAATCAGCAGGATGGCTTCTGTGGTAGTGTTGGAAACAAAAGGGTTTTAATAAAAGGCAAAACAACAAAACTCTTTACAGAGAAAAACCGATCTAGGTGCAAGAGGCTCTCTTGCCCCTGGTAAAACACCTCACAAAAGCAACTAGTTTCTTTGTTCTCTTCTTTTTCTACTAAATTGTTTAGGCAGGACTTTTTGGCTTCTGTCCAATTAGCTATCCTTAATTTTGAGGTGAAGTCCCCCAAGTCTTATGAGATGCCTTTTCACCTAATTGAGGAGAGAAACTTCTGAGCTCATTTCCTTTTTGAGGCGACAAAGGATAGTTTTGTCACTCCGTCAACATGGGGCACATTCCTATATGAAGGCGATGCTCTAGCCAAGCATTTGCTGAGGAGCTCAGGGCCCTTTGACTCTGGTGGTTTAGAGGAGTCAAAATAGCAAGTTTAATGGTCCTCCAGCCTCTGCAAAGTCACCAGAACAAACACAAATCCCAAACAAGACAAGAGATGAGTGAGGTGCCTGTGGGAGCAAACTGGCCAGAGTCTCCAGTTGCTCTTTCCTCTGCTACTGTCTTTGGAATGAAGAATGAAGTCTCAAGGGAGTCTGGGTGGAGGTGGCTGGGATGTCTGCCCGCCTTGGGGGCTAGCCACCTTTCTTATTATTCTGGTACAGCATGTTCAGAAAGCAAATTGGGGGGTTTTCCTTTGTGCCAAAGGGAGCGTTGTGGCTGAAGCCAACTGCCCCAGGAAGAGGTCCCAGAAATGCTGATGCCTGGGAAGCTGAAGGGCTGGAGCCAGATGGCAGAGCAGGAGTGTTCTCCATTCTCTGGAGCAAGGTCCCCTCAGCTGTCACAAAGGCAGGGGTCAATGTTTGCTCCACAGTGCTGGCTGTGCAGCATGACCACCCATGTGTGTGTAGATGAATGGCAACGTTCATCTCCTTTTCACTGCTTTCTGGAGTATTTCAGGGAAGTAACATCAGAGTGGGCAATGTTCACTGAGCAGCTGACACCCTGCCAGATCACATCCTTCTTTACCCCAGGAAAAATTATTTCCGAGTCATTAAAGGCAAAAACTCATCTTAAATACCATCAAGTTATGGCAGATCATGACTTCTTTCCATGAAAAAGAGCAGAGTCTTCGAAATTTCCCCTTCAGAAATGAAAATCAGAGTGTATTATCTCCAGAATAGACAAAGATTACATTATTGCCTTCACCTGTCACAGGAGCACCTACAGCTCTGTGAGGTAGATCCTTCCTTCCTTCCTTCCTTCCTTCCTTCCTGCCTTCCTGCCTTCCTGCCTTCCTTCCTGCCTTCCTGCCTTCCTTCCTTCCTTCCTTCCT
>VYZP01041111.1:10781-25385 GCA_013400635.1 Hypocryptadius cinnamomeus
ATTACATTATTGCCTTCACCTGTCACAGGAGCACCTACAGCTCTGTGAGGTAGATCCTTCCTTCCTTCCTTCCTTCCTTCCTTCTCTGCAAAATAACATCATAATCAATAATCTGATAAACAAAACTGAAAAATAAAACCCACTTGTCTCTCTCTGAGCTGTGACTAGCAGTGTATGCTGCTCCACCGAATCTTGCCTGCACCACATCACACCAACAACAGTGATGGGAAAAGGACAAAGGGGCCATAATTGCAATATTAGCTGGAGACAAGTGCCAGGAAAAAAAGGAAGTAAATAAGTTGGAAAAGTCAGAATTAAAACATTACAAAATATTACATATATGCAATCAATGGTGCAAGAAGTCGAGCACCAGGGGCTGGAGGAAGATGTTGGACAGCTGATCACCAGCTGATAAGCCATGCAATATTGCTCCTTTTTTACTTTCTGGGGTGAGCCCTGTCCTGCTGTGAATAGAAGAAAGAGGCAGCACATCCATGGCAGCATTTCATGGCATGGCAGCCCACATAAAAATCCAGGCAGCATCCACAGGTAGATCCCCACCTGTACTCATTGTGCTGACAGCTACTGACCTGCCTCTCACCCATTATGGAATCAGGTTAATGTCCTGACCACTGCACCTCCTGAAAGACAGGGCTTTTAGGGGAATTCAGCCCAACCACTCATCTGTCCTGCAACCACATTTTCAAAAACCCAAATGCCACACTACACCATATCTACACTTTGCATTTGTATTGCAAGTGGTATCAAAGGGAATTTTTTGAGTTATTTAAGGGCCAAACCAGATTTTTACAATAAAGTGAAACTACAGTTCTCATCAAATCCTAGTAGTAGTACCATATTTTATCAAATAATTCAATAAACAACATTAAGCCACATAGATTTCAGTTCCTGTTTCTCACTAATTGGCACCCACATCATATCCTGTTGCATTACATGGTTTCCTATTTGACTGTGCTATGAGGAGAAATAAACACTTTTCTATATTTTTTATTTCTAAAGACAATATTAAAACATTATTTCTGTGATGGGCACTGTTTTGCTCTGACACTAATGTACCCAGGAATACAGCTGTTTTTCTTCAAGAGGGAATATTTTCATATCAGAGATTGATTTACAAAATTTGCTAGATTCTTTACTTCATGGCAATGGCTTACAGCAGGACAGATACATATTTGCTTTCTAACGTAGTGTTAAGATTTTTTTTTTACAATACCTGTTCTTAAAATAGCTTTCTATATAGTCCATTTAGACTTGGAACACAAACCCATGCTTAATATGTTTTATAATTTCAAATCAGAGCTCATTTATTTTAACAGTTATGTTGACATAATGATAATCAATTTACAATTATATATATAAAATTATGGATAATATTCTTTCTTTTAATCCGCTTCTTAAAAGTTGTTGATGTAATCTTTAATTTGTACATCAAATACCTGTGCTGCATTTTATTTCCTTAAGTAAGTATTAGTCTTGAGACTCTATGTAATTGTGTTTGCATCTGAAAAACATTTCACCTGTTCAGATATTGCCACAATGGCTCTTAAGCATTTTCTCTGAACATTTCATTAGTTCTCCTCACAGAAGATCACCATGACCACAAACAAAAAGACACCTTAATTGTAGAGCATTTTATGGACTTCATCTTACCACAGTTTGGGAAAGCTGAGGTTTGAAATTAGTTTTGGGAGGTTCTAAATACCTTTATGTTTTAGTTTAAATTAGAAAGCAGCCAGTGTATGCACCATGGACTCCCTCTTCATGCTCTCTGTGAGAGTTTGCAGTCACTGGGATCCAGGCTTAGCTGTGATGGGGTTTTTTTAATTGCTCAGAGGATTTCCAATGCTCTGTGTGTTATGTGGGATCAGAAATGCCATGCTGAAGAAGTTGTCCTAAACACTAACAACTTCCTGTTGGAGAAGGAAAATCTCTGCTGGATGGTTTCAGACAATCTGGTCCTTCTCTCCCTCAGCTAAAGGCATCTGCATCTGGCTTGAGGCTGAGTTTATTCAGCTGTGCTCCCTCTCTTGTCATTCTTATAATCAGTGGAGTGAACTGGGCAAAAGAAAGTAATGTTTCTCCAGAAGGCATTTCACACTCTAAAACCTGTGAACTCTATTCCCAAACAGATTCTTTGATGCATTATCTAGTGTCCAGAGCAAATGATCAGAGCAAAGGCTATCTGGCTGAAATGAAACAGAGCAAAGGAGCAGAGGGCACTTCAGACAGCAAGAGCACTCTTCCCTTTGGAATCATTCCACACAGGATAATATGGCCTGAATACAAGAGGCTCAAGAGACATTTTCAGCAATGACATACCATGGTGGATCTTTTTTTTTTTTTTTTTAACATGTCCACACACAGTGAGCTGGCAAAAGTATTGCTAAGGTAGTTATTCCCTTGCTATTCCTAAAACAACAGGAAATCAACTATCTCAACATGCACTATTAATAAAGAACTGAATATCAGTGCTCCTTTCTAACAACATAACTAAATATAACACAGTACTTTTCTGCATATAAATAAATTGATTTCCATTGCTGCCACACATACAGAGTACATTTTGCCCAAAACATGTTTTACAGGTTTCCTCTTTTGCATGGAATAATCTTGGAATTTGGGTGCTTAAAGTGATATTTTGGGCCAATTCCCTGAGTGCCTGATGTGACAACAAAATGTGAGCAAGAGAGCAAACAGACTATTGTTTCCTCTTTTTCACTGACTTCTCACAAATGGTTTTCTCAGAATCACAAGATACTTTAATTGCAATTGCATCTTTTCCCTCATCACCAGACTGTTCTTAACAGTCAGCTTTGCTGTCTTACTCCACTGTCTCCACTAGTTAAGAAAAAAAATTATGTTTGTGCACTATCCTCCTCTCATCCTCTATTAAGTGTCCCTCCTCCATTTGCTAATTCTACTAGCTTCTCTGTAGGCAGAGAAAAAGTGTTGGAAAAGTGTTGCAAAATCATTCACACCCTGTACTTTCTTTTGTTCTTTAGCCCTAAATAAAATCACACAAGTTGTCAAAGCGACTGTGATTTCTCTCTTGACTTTTTCCCAGTCTCAAGTTTTACTCTAGTTGCAAACTTTACTCTAGTAAAGCTTTTGTGCCATGCACTGAAACCTCCACAGTGCAAAAAACAGAGATTTGTAGACACCATTCCATTAGGATGTGATACATTTCAGGTGTCACAGCACTTCTTTCATGGCTGTCTGACTCAAAACACAGTTGAAGTCCTACACACCACACACAACCATGTCACCCCTTTTTCCTTTTCCCAGAGGTGTTCAATCTGTCTGAGATCTTTCTTCTATATATGTAGAGAGGTATGTCTCTGTTTCACTCTGGATTCTCAATAACTGTATTAGTAAGGTGGGTGTTTTGCAGATCCTCCAATTCTCTTTGCATGACACACACGTGAAAGCAAACAGCTCTCTCACTTCTCTAAGAGCCTGGAAAAACTGAGACTGTTTTCCTCTCTTTTTGTTTCTCTAAATCTTCCCAGTGTTTCTAGTTTCAAAGTCCTTAGGCAACATATTTGCCACACACAAGCTATGGGAGTTACTTCCTTCTCCTGACAGCCTTGGAGGCTTTGTGTCAAGTCCTGTGTCCACACTAAAGAGAGGACAAATCAGCTGTCAACAATTAGGGTGTTTTTAAATCACTCTAGGAACTCAGCTGTCCCTGTCTGAATTTTTCTGTAAGTGTATGGTAATAGGAATGAGGAGCCACATCTTTGATGAAAACATTTCACATAGCCTTTTGTTTTTCAAACATCTTTGTTATTGTTCATTTTATTTTTGATGGGACACCTATAGGGTGAAGATCATGTCACTGAGGTCTCTCTTTTGACCCTGAGTCAAATACCCTGACTTACTGCTAGCAAATGCCACATTAAAAAAATCTGTGCTCAAAAGAATAAAAATACATTTTTATTGTATGCTATTCAGTGTAAATACAAGGAACCATGTCAGCTGCATCTGCTGCCTTTTTTTTTTTTTCTTCTGTGGTAAGAAACATCTTATACATAATGGCAATGATTTGGCAGTGAGAACGTGCTTTTATTAACTCCAGAGTTGTTCAGTGTGTGCCATAGGAATGGAGTCAGCGGCAGAAGAACATCCTTATATTTCATGTCTTATATTTCTGAGGAATTCTGCAGGTAGGGGCAAGTTACCTGCATAAGGCTGGACCTTCATGAACACCATTTAGAAGGGAAATAGAAGACAAGGTTGCCTTATAGATTAAAAATTCATCAGGAAATCCATATTCAGAAGTCTGATGCAGGCAGCAAAGAGGTTTGCAACCTGACCTGTCCAAATCCTAAAGAGATTCCTGACTATGGAGACACATTTGCCTTTCTTGCTTATTAGGAAATTCCTTTACACCAAAACTGGTACATAGGTATGAAAAAAGCAGGATAGAAGCCATTGCAAAGAACAGCAGAAGAGCTCTTTCAAATTCTGTATCTTAGAAAGAAAACATTTACATCCAGAACTGTAAAAAATCACATATTAAAAGTCCCAAGCTTTTAAAGTTGGGAAGCTTTTACCCACAAAGAACTAATTCTGTGTGCATCCCCATTCACCCAAATGCCTGTTATTAAAAACAACACCTAAAATATCAAAATAACAGTTCCCAAACTAAGATATCCCATCAGGAAATGTTTCGCTGAAAAGACATGAATTGGCTGATGCAAATATGTTCTGATTCAGGCAGAATTCCATAGGAATGTTTACCTTCCTTTAAATTTACCACAAATCTAAGCCTACCCTCCCAAACTGATCACTGGTTTGCAGGTGTCAGTGATACACAGAGAGGCTGAAGTAGTGTCAGCTGTAAGACCCAAAACTGAAACCCCTTTCTTGCTGCTGGTTGACAGCAGAAATGGCCTTGAGACTGCGGGTCTTGCGCAACCCCAGAGTTTCATGTTCATTGTGCACAACGTAATTGCATTCCCAGGGTGACCAAAACCAAGAAAAAAATAAAACATGAACGTTTAACCATTGCTGTGATAGCTTTGTTGGCAAAGAGGTCCCAGCTGGGTTTGAGCTCCTGACAACAAACAAGGCAAACACAGCCACTGATGTGGAGCCGAAAATGAAATTGTCAAGACTGAGAATCTCAGCTTTCAAACAGCCGGGTGGTGCTAAAACACCCCCTCACCAACACACCTACGACAGCTCCAGGTGCGGTTCTGTTCTCTATCAAATCCCACTTAGCTACTTACAAAATATAAATACAGAATAAACACGCTATTTGTGCAAACATACACCTAACGCACTTTGAAAAACAACTTTCCCGCTTCCCAGCCAGGATTCTTCGAGATGCCCGGGGCAGTCCCTGCCCTCCCCCGGGGCTGGGGGCCCGCTGTCCAGCGCCTCGCAGAGCCAAGAGGAGCCGCTGTCCCCGTGCTGTGGCAAAAGCTGCCCAGCCCCGGCTCCCTGAGGGGAGCACTGAGGGGCGTCCCGCCTCACGGGGACCGGCGTCCTCCCCGCAGGGCACATGGAGGTGCAGGAGCCGGGATCCTCCATCCAGCCGCACCGACGGGGCTCCGAAAGGGCTCAGCGGGGACAAGCGGCTGCCCGAGCTCCCCTCATGGCCAGGCCGGACCCGGTCCGGCTCCGGGGCCCCGAGCACAGAGGGCTCGGAAGGCGGAAACCCCGGCGGGGGAGGCGTGGGAGGGAAAAGGGAAGGGCCAGAGTCGAGCAGCTGCTGCTCGGCTCGGATCGGTACGGGTGGTTCGGCACAGCTCCGGCACGATGAAGCAGCCAGGGTGAGTGGTGACCGCGGGGAAGGGTCGGTGCTGTCGCTCCGTGCGCGCTGGGAGGCGGCGGCCGCTTCCCGGGCAGGGATGCGCATCTCCCTTGGGAAACGCGAGTTTTGCTCCTGCTGCGGCGGGCAGGGAAAGCGCTGGCGGGGGTTGGGCTGCTAAACTGCGTTCAGGGCGACCCCTGGACCCGGAGCAGGCTGCGGAGCTGCTCCCGTCCGCCTGCAGCGCTCCCGGAGCCGGGAGCGGGGAGCCGGGGGTTACCTGAGCTCCCCGTCAGCCCGGGCAGGGAGCCCGTGTCCGTACGCGGCCATCGAGGGCTCCTGGCAATTAACGGGCCTTTTATGGATATTTTCATCTGAAGGGTTGCGATGGGACAGGACTCACCTGGGGTTTATTGCCCCGGGTAGCGCTGCTTTACAGCAGGCGTTAGAAAAGCTCCGCAGGTGACCTGCTTAGGGCACCTGCTGATCGAGAAAAGCCGTGTCGCCACAAGGCTAGGGGACAAAGTGGGTCTCAGCAGTGGAGCAAACCCCCCAAAGTTGTTACTGCTATCATCAGGATATCTCTTGCCTGGCTACAGTGTCCCATGGCAGCAATATCCCATGGCTTTAAGATGAGTAATGGTGAAAATGTTGAGGTGCTGGTAGGAAGAATCATCTCACCCATGAAAGGAGAAGTGCAACTTTCTCCTATTTCACACGGCATTTAAAAACACTTGCAGAAGAGGAAGGTGTAGGAAAGAATTGAAAAAGTAAAAATGTTTAAATATTTTTTTAAAAAGTAGGAGAGCAAGACCCAAAGAAGTTAGTGCAGCTATGCCAGCACTTAATTGAGCTCACTGCTAGTGTCGTGGACACAGGAGCTGAGTGAATGTAGAGGTCTCTCTGCAGGCAGAGCATTTCTCCCTTTTTCCAACTGAAGCTTGGAACTAAAGCTATTCCAGGGGAACATCATGGGTCGACACCACCCCCACAAAACCACAGCTGCAGCTTCCTTCTAGAAGGAGGATGAGGCATCTCTGGATCTGTCTAACCTTGACTGTGGCATCATTTATTAAAATAAGAAATCAAGATCTGCTTTGTATACATGCATATGAGAATCAGTTCTGGCTGAATATCTAAATGTCTGTTAGCATTAGCAAATGCCTACCATGGGAAATTCTCTAGGGCAATTCCCTAGAGAGTCACATAAGCATCAGTCAGTTATTGTTTTCATTCTATTCAATGAGTTGCTATATCCACAGCTTCTAACTTGGGTTTGGGATAATAAAACAGACACAGGCATGGGATTAAGAAAGATTGATGACTACATGAGCTGAGCTTGCCAAGACAGACCTCTACAAGCCTGGCACAAAAGTGATGACTTCTGAACAGTGTAAAAAATACAACAGAAATAAAATACAAATCCACGTGTAAAGGCCACTGTCAAAATCTTTACACTTATGTTTATGCATTAGTAAAAGAAAATCTATTGTTGTTCTGTTTTGTAGAGTTATGTTTTACATCTTTGATATTGGTTAATAAACTACTTAATGTAAGAGAAGTAGTAGAAGAGACGGAACAGAATGTTTAGGTGTGCTTCCCTGGGAGACTTCCTTTGATAATGATTGCAGATTTACTGAAGTAATAGAGCAGAAATTTTCCACACTGGGCATCCACTTAAACTTTTCAAGCCTCATCTATCAAATCATTTCAAAGAACACAGAAAAAGAAAATAAAAGTGTTTTCTTTATACAAAAAATAATACAATTCAGACTGGTTTTCCCCTAAAGTTTTTCCACCTCACTCTCTGGAAATGGGACTTCAAGTAGAGGTAGATTTTGTGTCAGGAATATCCTCTGCTTTCTGCATGGGGAGCTGAATATGTTTGGGAAGATGATAATTTTTGGGGGGGGCAGGTGGGAATTAGAGACACTCCTCTGCAGCAGAGGAGCCCCGAGTTGTGCCCAGGCAGGTGGTGGGAGTAAAGCTGGGCAGAAGCAAAGCTGTGCCTGGGAGGTGATGTGTGAATTCCTGTGCTTGGCTGGACAAAGGAGCTGTGGGGAAAGGGCAGGAAGCCTGGGATAGAGGGAATTTTGTAAAGCACAGCAAAGTGAGAAATGGCTGCTGGGGAGTGAACTTAGGTTAGGCCTTGAAGGGAGGAGAGCCAGGCAGGGCAGGGTTGGTTTGGAGGAAAGGCAGTGAGCAGCCTGGGTGGGAGAATCTGGAGCTCAATCCTGGACAGAAATGGCCTGCTGGGAGCAGCTGTCCCTTTGCCCAGCCCAGGGCTCAGTGCTGGGCCTGGCTGAGGGCTGAGCGATGCCTTGAGAGGCTACCTGGAACAGAGGCTGGAAAGTGTTAAAGGAGTAAAGCAGGGATTTATTGGAAAGGCCTTCAAAGGATACACCTTGGGCAGTACAACAGCCTGGCTGAGGCTACACCCAAGAGGGGCTCCTGGGTCACACCTTTTCACACTTTTGTAAGTTTTGGTGCATTTATATATTGAGGTTAATTGTCCAATTACAGCTTCAGGTTATGAGGTCCCATCCTCCCAGATTGCTCTCCCCAATTGGCTGTTGTTTGCACTTTTTGGGCCTGAAATTACAACGGTGTCCAAAAACAGTGTTCTCAGGCTGGAAAAGGATTGTTTTATCTAATTAAACTGTGAAGAGAGCTTGATAACACTTTATATGAAGTTCAGAGTTCTATACTAATGCAGTACAGAATCTGAAAAATATGATAGCTAGAACTTAAGGCATCATGAGAACTCTGGGGGAAGGGAGCCAGCTGAACCTGGGTAGTGTGGCCTCTCAGTCCTGCTTGCAAAGGTGAGCTGGGTACACTGGTGACAGGCCAGTGCTCCTGTCACTCTGCCCATCAGCTCAGCTTTGCAACCTTATTGCACCTGAGCAATGTCAAGGTGGCCAGCTCAGCCACACAGTTCTCATTCCAAAACCTTTCCAGCATCTTTCTTTCCCTTCCTACAGCAGTCTGGAGGAAGGAGAGCACAATGTGTAACTAGGTATGGTGGTAAAAGGCTGTTTTAAAGTAACTCACAGGGAAGTGCTGTCCATTTATCTTCCTTAAACCCCTGTGGGATGAATGGCTTCAACTGGGTTTCCTATCACCTCCTTTCCTTTGGGGAAACTCCTGCACAGATTTGCCCCTCCCGAATAATCAAACACACCAAATTCTTCCCAGCAAAAGCCTTTGCACAGATCTTCACTATCAGCAGGTTTCCTGTTTACACATTTTTACTCTGTGCACATCCTGGTGGGCAGCATGGTCAGCTGCTGTTTTCCTTTAACCAGACAAAATGACTCCTTGAGTTTCAGCAAAAGATTGGAAAACCTGGGTTTTGACCCGGGCCACTGTCCCTCCAGTCCCAGACAGCCTCCAGAGCCTGTTTGTCCAGCAAACCAATCAATTCTTTCAGAAGAGAAGGCAGGCTCAACACCAGCTTCATGCCCTCTGCCCTGATTCCAATATTAGTGCATTTTGCTGCTATTCGTGGCCTTGGCCACCAAACCACTGCTGAGTTGTAGAAAAAAAAGTTTTGCAGCTGTCAAAAATGCAAATACTTAATGGGGCATTACATGGGAGCAGTACCTAATTTACCTACTTCTGCCACTATATTAAAACAATCAAAATTGGGTTTATTGCTTATTTAAACAACAGAGATGCAAAATCAGTTATAACACTCATTTGCTTTTCATTTTAGGTACAGATTTCTGTTACTGGTCCTTCTTATCCTGAAAGCTGGTAAGTTCAGAAAAACTCAGTAAAAATTTAACTGCCCTCCCTTTAGTGTGTTTGGCCAAATAGTAGTAAAATGTACAATATGAACATCTCTGTGTTTTCTACGTGCTGCTGAAGAATTCCTCAGAGTGAAATGTTTGTCTGACATGCATCAGGGAAAGAAGACACAATCAATTTCTCTCAGTTTCATTGCCGAGAACAGCAAGGGACCTTATGGATGCTCTTGCTCAGATTGCTTTGCTTGCTTCAGAGACCTTCCTGACTTCTGTCAACAAAAGGCCTTGGAAGTGGAATAATAAGAGCTGCTGATAAGCAGATCTAACATGCCTGTATACTCAAGGGTAGAATTACATGTCATGTTATCAAGTAGCCAATACTAGTAATTTTACTACTGCTTATTAGTAGTAAATTTACTCCTACTGTGAGTAATTTTATTTTTACTACAGTTCTAAAATATCCTTTGCAAAACAAAGGTAGAATTAAATCACACTACCTGGTGATATTTAAGTGTTTTTAAAGTTCTCTCCTCTGTTCTTGCTTAATCACTGAGAAGGACCTCAACAAAGTCACAAAGGAAACTTCCTGGCTCCAATATCAGGACAAGCTGTACCAGATTCAGTCTCAATAGATGCTGGCTGGCCTGTTTCTGTCCAGTCATGGAGTTGCACCCATCTTGCCAGGGCATTACTTTTCCTGCTATTCCAACAGGTTTCCTAAAATCTGAGCCAAGCAATTTTGTTGCATTTCAACCCTGTTATTTCAGTCCCAGTGCCTGGTAAACATCCTGCCTTTCTCCCTGCAAGCACTGTGTCTGCCTCAGTGGTAGTTTTAGACCAGGGTGCCCAGCTCAGATGTGTAGATGAGCTGTTTCTGAGTCCAGTGCACCCTCACAAAGACAGGTTCCCCTTTAACGCTGACACCTCCCTCCCACCTCACCACACGCTGTTTCTGCATTTCCAAACCTCCACTCCTGTCATCTTCCTTCCCCTCAGCCATCCACCCACGTAATCCCTTCCCCCAGCTGCAGTCTCTCTCATCCAGCCCCATGCCTGACCCCTCTTGCTTGGCACTCACAACACAAATACTGCTTTGGTGCCACCAACCAGTTGCACCAGTGAGGTTTTGGCTGCTGGTGTGGAGGGGATGGATCCAGCAGGGAGGCTGTGGGCAGAGCTGCCCAGCCCTGTGGGACTCACTGAGCTGTGCTTTCTGCACCAGCTGTCAGCCACCTCGTGCCTTTGCCTTGCTCACATGGAGCAGAGGCTGCCTTTCTCATGTCCAAAAGGCAGGAAAAGTGTTCTGAAAGCCAGATAAAGTCCTGACTTTACCTCAAGTGACTCTCAAGTTGTAAATGTCTAATGAATGTGTCACTGGAGGTACCTGGGTGTGCTGGTTTGCCAGCTGAGTGTATTTGTTCAGAGGGTGTCACTGACAGTAGCAGTAAAATGTGGTTGCTTTGTCATGCCAGCTTTGAGAAATACTACCTTTACTCCCCTTCTTAATTTTTTGGGTTTCAAAATAATGGCAGCACTCTTTCTTATCAATGTTTCCACTTCTTGTGATCTAAGTGGAGTTATTTGGCATTTTTCTTAATTAAAAAAAAATAAGTGATTATTGAAGCAGTAGGACTTGAATATGAGTCTGCAGTCAGTGTGCAAAGTGAAATGTGGTTATCCATGGGGCTAGGAATGATTAACACTGCTTGCCTCTCAGAGAAAAGGTCCCTTTGGACAATGCACAGACAAATGGACATGGAGAGAATAAGCCACTGGAAATTTGGGGGATAGGAATGACTATGAAGTGAGCATACTGACCTACCTGCTATAAAACTAATACCAGAGTCTATATGTGGTATAATGTACTTGAAAATAATTACTTTTTTCCCACATAACCTCCCTTTTTTCTCTCTCTCTCTCTTAATCTTGTAGTTGCTGCACCAGAGAAGAAGAACATCATCAGTAAACTTGGAGACAATGTCACACTAAGTTGCATTTATAACGAAAAGAAACCCTTGCAATTAAAAAATCTACGGGTGTATTGGCAAATAGCTGATGATTCCTATCAAGAAAAGTGTTCAGTTGTACATGCACTGATCTCTGGCCAAGATGATAACAGTAATCAGTGTGTTCACTTTAAAGACAGGACTCAGTTATTCTGGGATAGGTTGGAAGATGGTGATTTTTCTCTGCTATTGCTAAATGTCAGCCAGAGTGATGGACATACATACAAATGCATAGTGCAGGAGAAAACTGAACTTGCCAAAGTGATTCACCAGGCAGAAGTGGTTCTCAGCTTAGCAGGTAAGAATTGGTGTCACTTTGCCCAAATTCTCATTTCCACTTTTCATTTTGTGCTATTTCAATATTATATTTAAGCACAACTTCAATTTTGAAACAGACTTCTGCTCTTTGCTGAAATAAAGTCTGCTCTGCTTAATATAAATGTTACAGACAGGGAACGTAAACCTTGGAGAACGCATGTAAAAACTGTTCAGCCAGTGTCTGTTTCTTTTCTTCTTGTTTTTCATGGGTATGAGAGCTCTTGCATGTGACTGGGTGACAGCAGCTGAAGTTGGTCCTTTCTTCCTTTGGGTTTGGCTTTAGCTTTCTGCCCTCCCAGTGATTCTCTCAGCTCTCTGGTTTACAGACCAAACCTGCAGGCATTTCTCTTTCAAGTCATGAGGGTGATGTGAAATCCAGCAGTTTGTTCAGAATCCATCCCAAAATACGGCCTTTCCAGTATGTTTCAAAATGTCAACAACTATTTATTTTTCTTCTTGCCCTCCAGCAAGTTACAGCCAACCAATACTCAGTGGACCAATAAGAAACAGTGGCAGCACTGGAGAAGAGGTGACCTTTTACTGCAGGTCTGGCAATGGATACCCAAAGCCCAACGTTTACTGGATCAATAAAGTGAACAACAGTCGCCTGAATTCGTCACAAACAGAGATCATACCCCACAATGATGGCACTTTCAGTGTTTTCAGCACACTGAAGGTGAAAGCCACTTCTAACATGCAAATAGAGTGCTCCATAGAAAATGAGATGCTGCAGGAAAATCTATCAGCCAACTGTAAGTTCCCTCATGCTGCCTCTGTTTTGTAGGTAGCAGGAATATCAACCAGCGTGTGTCTGTCTGTAGATGCTCTCTAACAAGGGCTGTGCATTAATTCAGTAGTTCCAAAATATTCTGAGAAGATCTCAGGCTTTGTTTCAAGCTCCAGTTATGGAGCCAATGGACTTGATGTTTAAATCTTCCACACTGAAGTGAATAACCCACCAAGCGTGTTATGACAAAATTACTGAGAAGCTCTTGCATCTGAGGCAGTTGCTGAGCTTAACCTTTTAGTTCCTCAGGAACATCATGGTTTGGAGAATCAGGTTTTTTTTTGGGACCATACAGCAGATCCATGATTTCTGACCCCCTACACAATGCCCTTGCAACACTAACATTTGCTTTTTACTCTGCCGAGTTCCAAAGTTCAATTTTCAGTTTCTCCAAAACTCAATTTAATACCGTGCACAACTTAAACTAGGTCTGCAGCAAATGGGCAATATGAGCTGAATAGAACAACGTACCTTATAGCACAAGGATAATGTGCTAATTATTGCTAATGTGATGATTAATAGTAAAAACAAGTATTTAGTCACTCTTCACAAAACCAGAAAGCTATTTAAAAAAAAAGCTGTTAACAAGTTATAGTTCCAGTACCACTGCTGTCGTTCATTATTTCCAGAAAGCTGTGTAGAGAATCTGTCTGGAGTGGAAGGCTGGTCTGGAGGTGGCTGTTTGATCTCGCTGCTGTTCCTGGCCCTGCCTTCAGCCACGCTTTTCTCTCACAGGTCTCTGCACCCTGGTGCAAGGAGCTTGCAATGTTTCCATAACTGTAGCTGGATACCCACAGCTAATTTACCTGAACACCCCAAACACTGATCCCATGAATGCAGGCAAACAATATCAACTATTTCCAGGAGCAAAAATTGAACAGATGACCAGAAGTTGCACAGTAGAGTGTTTATGTGATAATATACCATGCTGTCATCCCAGATTAAAGGAGAACTTAAGTAACCTCATCATTAGTTTCTTAATGGCATTGTCATGTTGTCTTCTGAGGGAAAAGACCTTCATATTACTATTTTTGTGGGTTTTTTTAAAGTCTCACAATCGCACTTGAAAGAGTAAGAGAGGTGATTTGAAACCTTCAGTTGCAACAATGAGTGAAGATTCTTCACTAACTTCAGGGAAGCAGGTTTTCACCCATTTTTCTCAATACTATCAGATTTACATTATAGATTCTATATAGATTTATTTTCAACTAAGTCTAGATACAAGCCCAAACATACAGTCTCTCAAAGCTGGAGGGAAAGAAGAAAAAGGAAAAAAGAAGGATAGATGCATTCTGATGACAGGGAAGAGTAAACTGGTATTTAGACATAATTAGTTTGAGATGTGTCTCACTCAGAAGGAATCACCAAAATCAGTGATATGAATAGCACAAATCTTGACTCCTTCAGAATTTTTTTATGCATGTAAAACATGGTGAAATATTTGCCTGGTATGAAATGTGAAAATTTACACCTTATGACATCCTTTTCTATTTTATTGTAGACACGCAGCAGAAGAAAAGCAGTGGTCCTGGCACAGAAAGTGATGAAAAAACAGAAAAAGAAGGACAAGGTGCTCAAGCAGCTGGCATCATTGGCATTGTCTCTGTGATAGGTATTCTAACTGGTTTAATCTGCTGGCTGTGGAGAAGGAGGTCCTCTAATCTAGTGTCCTATAAAGGTAATGAGACTCTTCATTTGCATGACAAAATTATAAGAATCCTTTTTCACTTGCCAAAATACTTAATGTTATCCAACAGGAAGAGATGAAGTATGACTAAGCTGCCTCCACTTGGCAGTAGGAAATCAGGCCATTAACAAAAACTTGGGGTGCCCTGGGGAGGAAATGTAGTGCCTCAGGATATGTTATTCTTTATGATCTTCTCTTCCTGTGTCTGAGCCTTTCTTCCTGTGACTGTGTCTTTCTCCAAGTGTGGGTTGTTTAGCCTGGAGAAAAGGAGACTC
>VYZP01041113.1:0-25085 GCA_013400635.1 Hypocryptadius cinnamomeus
TCTCCAGCCCAGGGCAGTGGTGGAGTCCCCAAACCTGGTCGGATTTAAAAACCATGCAGATGTGGTACTTGGGGACACGGGACAGTGGTGGCCATGGCACTGCTGGGGAGTGGCTGGGCTCAATGAGCTTAGGGGCCTTTTCCAACCCAAAGGATTCTGTGATTCTTCTGAAGGGAATCACCAGCCAGAAATGTCAGGAACATCACCAGCTTAGCAAGCAGAATTTGTGGATGTTTTGGTCATCATCGTGGTATCTCCAGATCCTGTCAGGAGTGATGTTCAAATGACAACAGGAGACAAGAAGCAGCAAAGAGCACGTTTTCATCACCCTGTGGCTGGCTCTGGCCCCGGGCACGGCCCCAGGTCTCTGGAGAGCCGTCCCTGCTGGCTCCGGGAGCTGCAGGGCACGGCTGTGGCTGCTGGGCAGTGGAGGGGCTGACACAGGGCATCGGGGCTGTCTCCGCTCTCATCTCGGCCATTCCCAGAGTCGTTCTGTGCCCAGGGAGGACAGGAGGGCTGTGTCCTTGCTGCTGGCTCTGGCGCCGACGGAGGGACGTGCTCCGCAGCAGCGATGCAGCCTTGGGGTGTCAGCACCTGGAGACAGCGGATTTCTCTAAACTTGCGGGTTCCTGTGACGGAGCAGGGAGTGTGGCAGAGCCCCTCGCCTGGCTCACTCACACACACGGCATCCTTAGGGCCAGGCCTGCGCCTTCTGCCTCCTCCAGTGCCTCCACGGGTATTTCTGAGACAGAAAGAGAGTCCGTTAGCGCTCGCTTCTGAAACAAAGGCCCAATGAAAGGGTCGGGCTGCCCCGGCTGGCAGTGGCTGTAATTCTTGGCAGGGTGTGACATGCCCATCCTCTCGAATTAGCGTGGGGCACGAGGAATTTGGCACGGTGCTAATTGCGATCAGACGGGAACAAGTGGCCTCAGTATGTGGGCACGTGGTGGGACAAAGGGAGCGCCCGAGCCCCCAGCCCGCGAGGGGCAGGTGCTGCCCGCCCTGGGCAGGCCTCGGGAACCCCCCTTGTCTCCGTGCTGCCGAGAAGGGCTCGGGTTTAATTTAGTGTGGGCTTTGTCAGATGCTCTTTCTTTGCCGTACAGGAACTCAGCTGGGGCAGAGTCAAGGCAGCTGTTGCTGGGAAAGCTCCCTCCATGCTGGGAAAGCTCCCTCCATGCTGGGGAAGCTCCCTGCCATGCTGGGGAAGCTCCCTGCCATGCTGGGGACGTTCCCTGCCATGCTGGGGAAGTTCCCTGCCATGCTGGTGGAGCTCCCTGCCATGCTGGTGAAGCTCCCTGCCATGCTGGTGGAGCTCCCTGCCATGCTGGTGAAGCTCCCTGCCATGCTGGGGAAGCTCCCTGCCATGCTGGGAAAGCTCCCTGCCATGCTGGGGACGTTCCCTGCTATGCTGGGGAAGCTCCCTGCCATGCTGGGGACGTTCCCTGCCAGCTCCAGCCGGGCAGGAGGGATTCCTGTGTCATTCTGGAGTCCAGGAGAGGAGCTGGCACAGCCAGGCAGAGGGACAAGCTTCCTTCCAGCAGAGTACCCTTTCCAGAAAGCAGTCCTTTTGTGACAGCTTCAGAGCCATTTCTTTCCATCCACCCCAGCCAGGGGACATGGCCTGTGCCCCTAAGGTGACACTGGGAGCAGGGCAGTGAGCCATTTGCAGGCACATTCCTGGGCAGCGCGAGAGCAGCTTCAGCAGCCCCTGCCCACCTGCATCCATCCCAGAACAAGGAAAGGGATTTCATCCCGTTTGCAGTTGGATTTGGAGGATGATCCTCTGAGGTGGGAGGTGTTTGCAGGGAGATTTCTCACAGCCATGGCAAAGCTTTCCTTCTCTCATCAGTCAGCCAGAAGATAGAGTCAGGTGTTCTACAGGAACTGTCCTGGTAGTAGCCAAAGGATGGTTGTCACATCTCCAGTGTCACCTCAGAGACTGGGGGAATCCAGGCTCACACCACCTGCCAAAGTCCAAGTAATGGATCCCATTATATGGCCCATTACACAGGTGGGCACTGGCACTGTGGCTCCAGTCTGAACTCTGGGTGGCTTGGCAGGAACCCTTCTCTCTTAAACTTGACTTTCCTGAAAAACTCTGCATGTTACCCTCATTACCTGCGTGTCACTTTGCTATCTCCTCTTGCAAATTATTCATGACTAAGCTGAAGCAGTGCAGAATTTCTGCTCCATCCCTTGCTATTGTTGTGTTTGTGCCCTTTTTCCCCTGTCTTTTTATCAGGAATTCACAGGAAGATTAATCCCTCTTACTCCATGACAGTTTAGTTTCTTTAAGAACCTTTAGTGAGGGATGTTCTAGAAAAGCTTTTAGAAAATCAGATTCCACTGTATCAGCCCAAATCTCCTGTATTAGCAGGGCTGGTTCCTCATCAGACGACTCAGATCTGGACATATAAACTCTGCTCTTGTCTTTCAGGCTCTGCCCCAGATGTGTTTATTCATTGCTGCTAATTCTGATCAGTCCCACAGTTTTCTACCCTTTTGCCTGTTCTGGAAATCAGACTTTGTGGTCTGTCATTCCCAGGGTCACTCCTAAAGACTTTTGTAAAAACTTGTCACCTTCTAGTCCTCAGATGCAAAGGAAGAAAGTTCAGCAATTTCATATTTGGGCTCCTTGAGGAAGCACTGTCGGCCTCTGGTGATTTGTTGCTCTGGCATATGAACCCTGCTGACCCCTGCATAGTGAATGGCAGTGCAAGGAATTAATTTAATTTTGCTGCTGTGCCCTTATCTTTCTTAATTCCCCCCTTTACTCCTTGCCCATCTATCAGCAGCTCTGGGTGACAGACAGGCTTCCTGCTTTTGTGTTGGAGAAGCTTTTATTAGCTCTATGAACTCTGATGATTGTTCTCCAAGACCCTGTTTTGCCTTACCTTATTGTGGGTTTGCACTTAGTGTGCTGGGTTTATATCCTTTTCTATTTTTATTGTTTGGAAACAACTTCCATTTTCCTGAAAGTATCTTTTTTATTTCAGATAACTTCCTTTTTCCGTTGGTTTAAACCAAGCTTTGAATGTGTGGTGGTTTAGCCTTTCCCCTGGTGTGTCTCACACATGCTTGTGTCCCACGGTGTTCATAGAATCCAGGATGGTTTGGGTTGGAGGGGCCTGAATGTTCAGCACATCCCACCCCTGCCATGGCAGGGACACCTCCCACTGTCCAGGCTGCTCCAAGCCCCAGTGTCCAGCCTGGCCTTGGGCACTGCAGGGATCCAGGGGCAGCCACAGCTTCAGGTGTGGAGCACAGACAGAGCAGCAACAAGCTGGGCAGTAGCAAACAGTATTTCCTGAGAGTTCTGTAATTTCTAGTTATAAATTCCTGATAGCCACAGATGTGTGACTGCAGCATGAACCACCACTGGAATGGGAAAGTTCCTGTCCCAAAAACCTCCTGGCATCAGTTGCATCTGACCTTGTGGGCAGCTGCCCACCCAGGTGCCAAGCTGTGCACCCAAAAGGAGGGCTTTCCTTGGGAAGCAGAAGACTTCTCATCAATCAGGCTGTTTTCCCTGACTCTTCACTGTGTTTGTTTTCCTTACTGATGTCTCCGCTCCCCTGCTGGGTACGTGAGCAGCCAGACTGGGCTGCACTGGCTGGAGCAGAAGAGACCACAGAGCTTCTGGCTTTGCTGATGGCTGAGTCAGAGTCTGTGGCACAGATGACCGTGGGGGTTCCACCTGCAGGTAGCTGATAGAGTCTTTTCCCTATGAAACCAGGAGGCTGGGAGGTGCAGCTTTGCAGTAGGAGGCAAAGTATACCTGTCATAAAGGTGCTGCAGGTCAGCCCTCAGTGAGAGGAGATGGAATGGCTGGGAATGTTGGCTGAGTTGGAACTGAACACAAAAAATACCAACGGCTCCATGCTGTACCCAAACTTCTGTTTCTTTTGGTGCATTATTCCAAATCCTTCAAAATATTTTATATACTTCCCATTCTTTTGTTGGCAGGCTTTGATCTGGAGAGTTTGTACTGACTTCTGGTCTGAATAGGAACCATCTCCCCTGCTCCACTCATTGGCATCAGATCCTGCGACATCTCCACGTTTCCACAGTGAGGTAGGAAGACCTAATTTTCATAAGCCTTGTAGAAGAGATTTTTGTGTTGGTCGCCCTCCTGGGATGTGTAATGTAAATCACCTGGATTAGGAGAGCTGTGATTACATGTAACAGAGCTGTTCTCAGGCAGAGTTGAGGGTTCTTTGTGCTCCCTGAGCTGCAGGGTTTGCTCTCTCCTCCTCCTCATGATGTTTAAATCCCACCTGCCTGAAGTGTTTCTGAGCACCTCACTCACTGGCCAGTAGTGTTGGCTCCTCTTACTTTCAATGAAAATGTGTTTTTTGAACAGAACCATCCATAGATTGTATTTTTCCTACATGTCTACAAAGCCTTGCCAGGCTGCAGCTCTGTCTGGGCTGGTGAAGAACCATCAGGCCTCTGTTATTTAATTATTTATGTTGTCCTTAACTGTTAGTTTCTGTCATTAAAGAACAGGCCAAGTGATTAGTGCCCTTGGCTTAATCTTCTTAGCAGAAAAACTGTCCCTTGAACGTCTGTCCTAATCAAACAGCCATAAGGAAGGATGAGAAAAGGGTGAGACTCCTGATCTGGTTCATTTTCTACGTGAATTGGTGAAAGTAAATCATATTTGGATGGTCTGTTACAATTTGTAAATATGAGTTTCCCAAAATGATGGTAAATGTTGTGCTGGCAGAAAACACACCTTCCTGAACATGGGACAAATATCCCTTTTCTTCCTACCAGTATCCCTACCGTGAGATTTGGCACTGGAAAAATACCTGTGGTCCAAGAGTAGTAATTTCATTAAAAATTATTTTGTGTGTAAATAGACTTCAGTGAGTCACTGTGAAGTACCTGCTTTTAATATATTTGTATATACTGAGTCATTATAAGGTCATTCATAATCTCTGGAATACTTGGTATTATCAAACTAACCTTGTGTGATACTGGTAGCAATGGAAAGATTAATGCCAGGTTTCAAAAAATACTCATCAGAGTTCTCTATCTTTATGAAAAACTGAGAAATGCAAAATTTGGAGTTGGATTTTTTCCATGTATTTAGTTCTTGGGGGGGAGGGGGGTATCCTTTAAAGAAGGTTTCTTTCCTCTTTTCTTCCTACATTTTTATCTGAAGTGTTTTTTTGACAACACAACTTCAAGTTCTTGAGAATCATCAGACTTATAAATGTAATGGAAACCTTGGGAAATTGTGTGATGAGCTCTCATTTGCTTTGTGCTCTCAGTATCTCAGAGGATCCTGAGGAAAGCATCTACTTTTTCAATTTAGTTAGGAAATGTTCCAGGACTTGGCGTTCTTTGAGGGGATGAACAGTGTTCTTCAGATGTTATAAACTGAATCCAAAGATTTTGTGGAGGAATGGCAATGCTGAAATCCCAGCTTCCCTGGGGTCAGTGCTCTTGATTTTGATATGAGAAAATGAGAGGGGGAAGCAATGGATGGAGCATAGAAAGGACAGAAAAGCACTGAGAAGGTGGGACAGGAGCAAGTGGAAGGGGGTTGCATGGGGACAATTGGAAAGATTTTGGAGACAACACTTGTGGCCAGTTGTGACTTTCTCACACTATGATGTCCTCACTGATTTTGTTGTATTGGTGATTGCAAAGTTTTCTTTAAAAATGTGTAGCACCTGTAAAAGAACTCAATTTTGGGACCAATCTGTGTGCTGTTTCCATTAATGACAGTGGTAGAAAAAGTGGGATTATTCTGTGGGATTCCCACCCACCCTCAGAGCTTCAGCAGACTGAGTGGGGCTATGGGGCTGTGAGAAGGTGACACAAACTCCAAAGAAAACCTGGTACTGGGGTGACAGAGAAGAGATGGGTGGTGAATGCCTCGGGGGGCTTTGGGGTGATTGGTTTGAACATCTTAGTTAATTAAAACTGCAGGTTAAATTGTGTTGAAGGGACATATACAGGTGATGAAAAGCAAGTGTGAGGTGAGTATGGAAGGACCTCACACAAGTGGAAAGGAGACAAGGAGAAAGCCTCCAGAGGAGAATTATTCTTCTAATGTCCATGGGAAAATTGGCTATTGTTTAGCAGAATTGTAACTTTTAAATTAGTACAGCTGGTACAAGTAGGTACAATTCTATTTTGCCAAAGGGCAGGATATTGTGAGGCTCATGTGCTTTCAGAAAAGACTCCAGGCCTTAACCAGCTGAGGGAGAAAAATCAGCAATTTTGGTTCTGTGTCAGTAGAACACGCTCTGTTCACTTCCCCTGTAAAAAGGAACTTTCTTCTCCGTGCTAGTCAGAATGGTTCTTTTGGACCTAGAATAGACTTGGTCATTAACCTGAAGGCTTTGATTTCAACCTGGTGAGGAAAAGGCCCTTGTTCATACTCTGTGATAGTTTCATAGATGTAAGTATGGGGTATTATTTTAATTACCTGTTTAGTGGCTAATTGCTCGTCCATAAGTGCAGAGGAAGGGGAGAACATGGGACCAAGGCTGTATTTCAGGGTGCAAGAGGGTATTTGTTACTCTCTTTTAATGCATGTCTTGATCTTCTGGTTTAAGAATGTAATGTATTTTTAGTAGCTTTCCTCTGTTTATTTCAATCAAGAAAAACGCCTGGGAATGCGTTTGCAGCTCATCACCTGGGTGATATGCTGGCATAGGAGAGACAGTTCTCATGTGATTTTCCAAAATACTTTTTAACTAGCACAAGGCTCTTTCAGAAGCTGCTGTGAAAATGTGCTTTTATTTCAGCGGTTCCAAAACGCATCGGCACCACATCAACAGTCCAGCCATGGTCAGCAGGCTCCTGAGCACACAGCAAACATTTGGCCCTGGCACAGGGTGCCCAGAGCAGCTGTGGCTGCCCCTGGATCCCTGGAAGTGTCCCACGCCAGGTTGGACAGGGCTTGGAGTACCCTGGGACAGTGGAAAGTGTCCCTGCCCACAGGACATGGGGTGGGACTGGATGAGCTTTGAGGTCCCTTCCAAGCCAAACCATTCTATAATTCTGATTTCGCCATTATTTGCTGTGTTTACAATTAAATTTAATGATAAGGACTGGTGGTAGTTTAGGATAAATTTTGAAGGTTCTTAAGGGATTTAGTTTGTTTATCTAATTGTGGAGCTAGATTAAAGTCCATTAGACCAAGATTATCCGGCATGTCTTTACCAGGTACAAATTGGAGAGGTTTCCTCAGACAAGAGTTTGTTGTTGTTTTCCTCGTTGAAAAATGTGGAAGTGTGGCAGGTGTTGAGACATTTTCTTCAATTCCTGCAACAGATAAAATCTTTGTGTTGTCTGTCTTTGATTGTTAGCTGATGAAATCAGCTGAAATTAGTGGGATACCTCACTGGCCACAGGCAGAGCCCATGGACCCAGCCAGCGTTAAGAGCTGGGTACAGAGTGACAAAGGGGCTGAAGCCCATTTCCCTTTTCCCTGCTAACATTTTTGCTTCCCAGAGGTACAAATTACAGACTCTTGGTGCTCAGAGAACTGTGCCAGTGACACATTTTCGGGGATGCTGTGTCGGGGGCAGGGAAGGGTGTCCCCAGCTGCATGTGTGACCCCACAGATGGGCACACTCAGTCTGGGCACGGAGCTCTGGGGCAGAGGACATTCAGATTTGCCTAAAAATCCTGTTGACAAATACGTAAGTTGTGCCTCTGTGATATTTAAAGCCCCCACACATCATTTACAAATAAAAATCATACAACATAGATTGTTTCAGTTTTTCTCTTATTTGATCAATTCCGATAAAAAGGCCATGCTTGGATTAAATAATTTTATTCTCACAACTATGTGACACTTTAGGGGACAGTAACATTTGTGAAATAATCTGTCTAAGAAATGACACAGGAGAGGAAGACGCCTGAAGAGCCTGGTGTCAGGTCCAGCATCCTGGGGCCAGGGCCACGACAGAGGTGGCGCCCGGCCCGTGCGTCCCCTGTGGCCACCACACCTTCCCGTCAGGGCTGGCTGAAGGACACTGCTGGGCCAGAGCAGAGGACCCGCGTGAACGAACTCGAGTGATTTTAGAAGTCAAGTGATTTTAAATCTTTACGGGCATTGCAAGTTTTTTCTAATTAAAGCCCATCGAGTACCAGAGAGGAATTCCGGCATTACCGGCAGCCGGAGCAGGGACAATGAGCACCGACCTCTCCTTCTGACCAGTCGCTGTTATTTGTTTGACAGTGCTACAACATCTTTACACACACCACCGGCTTTGTAGCAACTGTCTCCTTGGAGCCTTGGCACGGGGAAGGACACGCATGTCCAGGCATTTTCCAGGTGGCAGGATTTCCTTCTCCTCTACTCCCGGCGCCACGAACCCCCTCCTTTCAGCCCCAGCACCGTTTAAATAGATCATTTGTTTTCATTATAGGTTTTTGCATCCCCGTCTTTCATTGCTGTTAATGAATTTCTAGGGTCTGATTGGGAAACAAAAGCCAAACACAAACATAAAAAGGGCTCTGACAAAGGAGCCGGTTGAGCTCTGACAGGCTGTGCCCCGCGTGGCCACGGCTGCCGGGCTGACACCGCCCGGGCAGCGCTGGTTAATATGCTAATCTGCTCGTGGCCGTTTAAGATTCCGCTCAGGTCTGAGCAGGCTCGGCAGCCGGGCGCAGGGAAGGGAAGGAAGGGGTGTCTGCCTGGCAGCGCCGCGGCCGCGGCCGTGGCACATCCCGGCTCCGCCACGCGCCCCGGCCCCTCCGCGCCCCCGCTGCCCCCCGCCCTGCTGGGCACACGCGTACCTACCATCCGCACCATCCGGAAAGCTTTCCGCAAAGCTGCAAAACAGGGAATGTGCAAAAGCCACGTATGATTGGCTCGTTCCTCTGCCTCCGCGTCCCCAAAGATTCCCACTTTAACAGACCATGTGTTTCTGCTGCTGGAGAAGCCCAGAGTGTAACGTGCCAAAATCCAGCAACAATGAAGTCAGACGGAGTTTAGCATCCAAAACAAAGGGACGGCATTTCTGTAGCTCACTGACAACACAGCAGTCACAGGATGGTTTAAATTTCCCTTTATTCTCTCTCCCCACCCAACCTCAGCCCAAGAGAAAGCCAACATTTATTAAAATCCATCCGTTTAGGACAGCAGCTAGATGCCCAGGTTGGAAGGAAAGCTTGCTCCTGGTATTCCCGATGACCGCCACCTTTCCTGTGTGCTTGTGAGCTGCAGTCCCCAGCTGGAGCAAGGGGGTTCTGATTTCCAAAATTAAGGAAGGAATCTATTCCGGAGACAGTTTCCATGTCAGGTCCATCAGGTCCTGCAGCCACAGGAGAACTTAATTCCTCTAGCTCCCTTTCCTTTGTTTTCATAACATCACAGTAGTTCTGGAGAGGCGTCTGGAGAATCCTCAGCTCCGGCTTCAGCCAGGGGATTTCAGAAGTTGCATTTTCAAGGCAGGTCAGATGTGGACAAAATCAAGTCTCCACCTGACACATAAGCAGACAAAGCTGTTTACCCTCTGAATTATAGCAGAGCTCCATAGTTCTCTCTTCTGTGGTCTCTTGCTCCAAGCAAACTGCTCCTTGCAGTTCTCTCTCCTGGTGCCAAGCACGTATTCCAGCTGCAGCTCGGCAGCACGGGGAAATTCCTTCCAAGTCCCTGGCAGAACAGTCGGCGCTTTCTCCGGAGCTGCAGGCTTGATTGTCCTTGATTATTTTATTTCTCTGGCTCTGATCCAAGATGTTCCCTGTCATCATTTCAGTGTCTTTTCTCATAATCCCTTTTCTAAACATCATCAACAATTAACTGATTCTCTCATATCTACAAACACATGCACACACACGCAGGCGCGCGCGCACACTCCACCGAGCCTCATCAGGGTCTTTTTTGCCTTTAAGTATAAGAAATTACAGCTTCTCATTAGCTGAAGAGCATGTTTTGAAAGGCTTTGTGTTTACTCACTTTGCAAGTGATGCTGGCGCTTTTAATTATTCTCCTTTTGCATATCATAAGCGAGCAGCGAGCTGCTCCAGCCAGCCCGGGCGACGCGTATTCCCAGGAAGGCAGGAGGAAGGGATCGCGTTTTACCTCACTGCTGCTGCTTTCTTCCCTTTCTGTCAGCCAGCCAAGGAATCCCCCCAAAGCTCTTACGTAGCAGATACCAAAACCGTGAGTCACTTTTCACTCCCGAAGCAATAAGTCCATCGCATCCCTGTGCAGAAGGGCGAGCACAAGGTTGGAATCTCTCCAGGCTGCCGGTGTGCCCCAGCACCAGTTCTCCAGCGGTGACTTTGTTTTTCCTGCTCTCGCTTCTTCTCCTCGGCTCTCTCGTCTCTTCATTCCTTTTCATGCCATTCCCATTTTCCTCCTTCCTTCCTCTCCATCCGTCTCCATTGCTGGCAGCAGCAAACCCAGCCAGATCTGGGTCTCTCTCGCCTTCTGTAGGGCTTTTTTCTCCTTTTTTTCCCCCCCTGTATCTGCTGCAGCCTTTGGCTGCTCACTCTGCCAGGTTGGATCACCAAAGACACACGACTCGCTCACAATGAATAATCAATACAGATATTGATCTGCGGAAAATGTTTGTAAATTCCTGAAAGGGGAATCGGGAACAGCGGGACAGGGAGGCTTGTGGGGGACGACAGGGTGCTCCAGGCTGCAGGCAGCGCCTGGCCAGAGCCCGCATCCTGCCGCCTCCGAGGTGACGGGTGCTGGAATGCGCGCGGGCGGCGGCGGGTGTGTGCGGGGGCTTCTGTATTTTCATTTCTCTACAGCTGCTTCCCCCGAAGAATCGGGAGGCGAGCAGCTGAGAGGCCCCGTCGGTGCCATGCCTTGGCTGCGCTCCAGCACTGTTTTGTTTCCATCATCACACGCCACTTTGAAATTTGCATAAATACAAGGGTTATTTTCCCTCGTGCCTCCAAAAAGGTTTAAGAAGGTGGGAAAGTGTTTCCGTAAGGAGAGATGGCTGGGTTTAGTCATCATTTTCAGGATTTACTTTCTAATCCACGTGTTTGTAAGAAAGGGAGCCAGAGATGAAAATAAAGGGCAATAAGAAGGACATGGAGAAGACAGAAAAGCTGTTTGAATGTAGAAGAGCCTTGGATTGCAAAAAAACCTCCCTGTTCTCCAGTGGGGACCTGCGTGTGTTTGGTTTATGTGGGTGGAGAACGAGGTCAGACCTCTCGATCCAGGACTCTTCCCATCTCCCTGTGGACAAGTCTTCCCTGGTCAGGAGCTGGGGATGATCATGGTGCTTTAAGATTCTGTGAAGGCCGGAGTCAGACCATCTTAAGAGCATCCTGAGCCTGTCCTCAGGAGCCACCTCCCGCCTGCCCACCCATCATCTGATGGCCTGTGTGGTGTGTGGAGCACATGTGTAGCCAGTGACATTTGCCCAGTTTGCTTCTGGCATGGTCAGCCTTACTTGTTGTGGTCCTTGTTGTGTCTCTTCCACCACATCTCTCTGGTTCTGTCTTTCTGGGGAAAGGCACGTACTGAAGGTGTCAATAGACATGGTATTGGGATCACTGAGTATTCAGCTCCTTTGTAATACTTGAGGTCAGCAATGGAGACCCCAGGGACTGCTGAGAGGGGCCATTTGGTGTCTGCAACACCGGCCAGACCAGGCGGCCGTTCAGTGCCATGGTCGTACCCCGGCCCAGGGCTGCCCGAGGTGCTGCTGGCCAGAGCAGCCAGCGGGGTGTTCTCAGACAGCTCCTGGCCAGGTGCAGCCCGTTCCTCCCTGTGCCCCCGGGCCCACCCGCACAGCCCCGTGGGTGTGAGCACAGCCCTGTGGGTGTGAGCACAGCCCCGTGCACTGCCCTGTGGGTGTGAGCACAGCCCTGTGGGTGTGAGCACAGCCCCGTGCCCTGTGGGTGTGAGCACAGTCCCGTGGGTGTGAGCACAGCCCCGTGCACTGCCCTGTGGGTGTGAGCACAGCCCCATGGGTGTGAGCACAGCCTCGTGGGTGTGAGCACAGCCCTGTGGGTGTGAGCACAGCCCTGTGCCCTGTGGGTGTGAGCACAGCCCCGTGCCCCGTGGGTGTGAGCATAGCCCCATGGGTGTGAGCACAGCCCCGTGAGTGTGAGCACAGCCCCGTGGGTGTGAGCACAGCCCCGTGCACTGCCCCATGGGTGTGAGCACAGCACCGTGGGTGTGAGCACAGCTCCATGGGTATGAGCACAGCCCTGTGCCCCATGGGTGTAAGCACAGTCCCGTGGGTGTGAGCACAGCCCTGTGCCCCATGGGTGTGAGCACAGCACCGTGGGTGTGAGCACAGCTCCATGGGTATGAGCACAGCCCCCTGCCCCGTGGGTGTAAGCACAGTCCCGTGGGTGTGAGCACAGCCCTGCGTGGGTGTGCACAGCCTTGTGGGCAGCTGCCCTCCCTGCTCTGCTGCGCGGCCTCCCCACACCAGTGGCCCTGGGCACCCTGTGATAGCCATCTCAGGCCAGGATGCAATTCCCGCAGATGCAATTCCCGTGGCTGCCAGCTTTATCAGCCCACGCCAGCAGCGAGGAGGCTGAGCGCCTTCATTCTCTCTCCAGCTCCTGATTAGCTCCTGCAATCCAATTAGCAAAGGCATTTATATCACAAGGGGCTGAGGTGCCCCTGCTCATCATGGCAGCTCAGAGCCAGTCATAAATTCTCCCGACACTACATCTTTCCTGTGACATGGATTAATTACAGCTCTGGGCCTCCAAGAGCGGGTTTGCAAATTAAGGTGCCCATGCAGTAAGAGTTAGGGAAGACAAAGCAGGAGTTTCCTGTCCGTGAGGGCTGAGGGGGCGATGCGCAGGCTGGCCCGGGGTGGGGGCACCTGTGGGCGAGGGGCTGGGGGCAGGTGGGCTGAGCACGAGCTTTATTAACTGAGGTTGGCCGGGGGATGTTATGAGTCTGCGCCTGTGGCCATAATGAGAAATTCTTCATAACCTCCCTTTGTATGCTCTGCTGCAGTGCAGATGCTGAGAGTGAAGCTCCAGGAGCCTTAATAAAATTACATTTTCCCACTTGAGATGTTGCAGGCGCTGGCTAGTGGCGCAGGTTGGAGAGGCGAGTGCGGCGCTGGGCCCTTGGGAGGATTTGGCATTGCAGGGATCGATGTTGCTCTCAGGGGCATGGCCACCTCTCTCCTCTTCATACAATCCACTTTTCTCTGATACTTCTGCTCCTGAAATAGCCATTTCCTGACTCCCTCATGTCAGCCCTGCTCCCCCCAGGCCCTCTGGCTGTGGTGTCAGTCCCACAGAGGTGGGATTTGCTGCAGCTTGGAAACGGGTTGTGGGAGAGCACCCAGGAGGGTGACGGGGCTGGGGACAGTTGTGTCCTCATACACCTGCGTGCCAGTACCTGGCTCTGCAGCTCTGTGTTTCTCCTCCACGCTGGTGCCCAGCCAGCACCTGACTCTGCCTTTGGGTACCCAGTGAGCGCTGACCCCTTGCTCTGTCTGCGTGGCTGTTCCTGTGGGTACATGTCTGTCACAGTCTGCTGAGCTGGGCCCTACACGAGCCTTGGATCTGTTTACCCAATCATGTGCCAATTTAACAATTCATCTAAGTTCTCCATCCATCAATCAGTTTTTAATTTATGTAGCAGTCAGTGGTTTTGTTAAGTTTCCAGGCGTTTCTCTCTTGCCTGTTATTGAAATATAATTACTTAAGAAATCCACAAACTTACCTTTGAAATGCGTGGGTAGATGGGAATTTTAAAGACACGAGGATGCATATTAAATTTAGTAGCATGTCAGCTCCATTTGATCTATTTACGCTGGGCTGCTGACAGATCTTCTGTGTAAGCAAATGTGGTTCCTGCTGATAAAAGGGGTTGGGTTGGGGTTTGTTTGTTTGTTTTTAACAGTGTCCAAAATACAGCCGTGCCTGTGGAACAGTCATTCTCCCATTGAAGGGAAATATTGGCTGATCTTTCAAAACAAGAAATCTTTTTGCTTTTGTACGATAACAAATCCTGCGTTTCCTGACCAGCACAATCATTGTTTGTGGTCACACAAAAGAACTCATTCCCCAGCTGATCTCTGCCACTACCTGCAGCTGGACACCTCCTGACTTGAGGTGGGTTGACGCGGGAAGAGGCAGGTCATGAGCCACTTGCCCATCTCACAGATCCCTGCTCAGCTGAGCTTTGTACATTAGTATTTATCATACAGCCCCAGAATGGTTTGGGTTGGAAGGGATCTTAAAGTTCATCCAGTTCCAACCCCTGCCATGGGCACGAACACTTTGCACTATAGCAGGTTGCTCATTTATGCTGGTTTTATATATATAAAATATTTTTGTGTTTTAAAAGCTGTAACAGCAGCTTCATGTCTGAATTGGGGATGGGATCACCAGGCTGTGAGATCCCAGTGTTCTCACTGATCAGTTGAGTCTGTGGATCTCAGACAGAGCTGAGGGTTTGGTCCTGTGTAAGATTTCCTTTGCTTTGCTCATTTTTGCATCCCACACCCGATGTGTCATTGCTTTGGTGAGACTTGTTGTTGCTACACATTTGTTTTCCTGAGTACAGCCAGGACTTTTCATTCACTGCTCTGTAGTTCGACTTCTACAAAGACTTTCTTCCATGTTCTAGTGGGCCATAGAATGCCACTGAAATTGTTTTTAACAAAAGTCTGACATGAGCTTCCCTCCTGGTCTGAGTGAAATGACAAAACAATCTTCTTGCAACATAATATTTTTGTAGTTATTTTCTTTATTAAAACTGCTTGAAAATGTTTTGTCAAATTTCCCTTCTGACCCTCACAAAAATGTCATTTAAACAAAACTGATAAAACACCTCCCTACAAGCATTCTTGGCATTTTTCCCCAGAGCTACTCAAAGCCAGTCAAGGTGGTTTTTTTCTTTATGTTGTCTGGTTTAAGATTTTTGTTTCAAGTTTACTTTTTTTCCCAAGTTTTCATACGATTTGTCACATTGCCCTGTGTGTTCCCTGACTGAGCTGTTTAACTTCTGATGATATCAGTGAAGCACTTTTTAACAAAAGAGCACTTTGATGCTTTTTTAATGGAAAGAGAATTTTAAAAACAGTATCCAAGTGATGTCAAAGTAGAATTTGTGGAAATTCTGCTGTAAAGAAGAAAATTAAGTTTGGTTTAGCAGGTTTGGGATCAGAGGAAGTCGTAGCGGGGTGTGCAGTCACCTCTGGGATCCTGGCCGATCCCAGCACCTTCACCAGAGTCCCATTTCTGTCCTTCCCTTGGGAAACCTCATCCTCTACCTCAGCAGATGAAACCTGGCTCATTTCTGCCCCCTTCGAGGTCCCTCCTGTAGCAGCCTCCCCCTGCCTTTCCTGGATTTCAGTGGGAACTGCCAGCCCTGGCTGTGTGCAGGTGGGACTCCGTGGTGTTCCCTGGGATCCCTCCATGGGAAGTCGTGCTGCACCTGCAGCTCCATTCACCCTCACGTTCTTAGTCAGTACAAGTGTTCTCTTCCTGATGGGTGACTTTATTCTTTAATAGAATTGTCCTGCTCCAATTCTTCCTGAAAAATACAGTTTAGAGGGAGTATTGTCAAAAATTCTGTCTCTCTCTCTGCTTTATTATCCCCTCATTTTTTTTGTCATTTAACTCCAATTATGGGATGCTAAGTGCTTTTGGAAATTTCATTGTTAATATCTTCTTACAGTGCTATTAACGTAAATCAACGTTAATAGTGTCCCAGCAAGTATAAAAGCAATCAAAAATTCAGTACTCACGAATCATTCTGTAATTTCAGCATAAAATGTTAATAGAAATAAAATTCAATACCATAAAATATCAGCAAATTCAACTTTAAATACATGTGATGAATGACTTTACCATTCCACAGCATCCCGTGGACTTTGCAGCAGGAAGCCTCTTCTCAGCAAAGGTCTTGCCCCATCCCTCCCTCCTCCATTGCCTTCCCAGCACAAGGTGTGCCCAGGATTTTACGTTTCCAGAAATTAAAAATCCATCCTCACTTACCATGTGGCATCTGTATGCAGGTGTTTGGTGGTAATAGGAAGGATTACCTGGAATCTGTTAACTTGCTCGAGCTAATAGAATCTCCCTGCTCCTTTATTGCCATCAGCCTGGCTCAGAGAGCTCCGGCTGCATTTACCTTTTATTGAGATTGGGATTTTCTTACTGACAAATCTTTTAAATTGGAATTTAGTTGGTGAAGATCCATCAGTTATTTCAAGGAAACTGCTAGGAGAATGGTATAGATTTCTCAAGAAATACAACTGTTGACCTAAAAATTCAACTTAAAATTACCATGAAAAGGAAAACTGAATTCCCCAAGCAATACCTGAACAAGTGTTGGATATTTAACCTCTGATTCATCACCCTGCCAGGCTAGAATCTTTTGATGCTATTTTTTTTTTAAATTCCCTTGTTTTAATGGACTTGGGCTATTTGTGCTGGAGCCTTTAAAAACAGGTTGGAGACCCTTTTGCTGGCAGAGGTGGGTACAACACCTGCAGGCAGTGCAGGGGTGGGTCTCATTTCTCTCCCTCACCAGACAAGAAGCACCACACAAGTCTGGGATTTCTGTGATCACAGAAGATGAAAGTGACAGTGTGATGCCTATAAAGAGAGTTTATTTGAGCAAGGATCATCTGGTCATTACATGGATTCCTTTTCAGTTCTTATTCCCTTTTCCCCCATTATCTTGGTGTAATGTCTGTGTTTCTAGCCTCTGGATTGGGCCTTTTCTGCTCTCTTGGTGCTCTTTCTCCTTTCTCCCTCGATTCACGTGGGATTCCTCACCTGCAGATCTCTGTAGAGTTTTACAGACCCTTTGAAGACAGAGGGCATTTTTGTGACATTTAGAAAATATTTACAAGATGTTAGGAGAGTTTCTGGAATCTCTCAATATCTCATAAAGGATGTCAGCAGCTAAACTGTTCTATCATCACTGTCTTTGGGCTTGTCCCCACAAGAAGCAGACAAACCAGAGACACTGTAAGCTTTTGCTTATTCCATTTCAGGTACATGTTGCCCTGGAAAGTTAATGTAAATGATTAAGAACTCATTTGGATCCTTATATGTTACTAATTCTTTCATCTAGAACTTCTAAAAGAAATTTACATTATAATAAAACAAACCTACGCATTTTTGTAAGATTAGTTCTGGTGACACACAGAATTACCAAAATCCTTCTTAAGATGGAGTTCTATGGTCACGGTAAACAAGTGGCCAGTGGCAGCCAGCTCAGGACTCCTGACAAGCCTGTCAAACCAGCTGGCCGGGCTGTGCAGCTGGACCTCAGGGCCAGTCACTCACCTCACCTCAGGAAAGCTATTTTCAGCACCCGCACTAATGTGCCATCCAGTCTGTAAACATTATTGTTATTTATTGCTGGTTTAATATGGAATATTTTTCTTTACTAAATCAATCTGAAATCAAAGGCTTTGTCCTCTGGCAACACCATTTCTCTTGAATTCAGTCAAAGTTGAGTCAGCCTTAAAGCAGGGACGCTTGAAACCTGCAACAGCACTTTTATTAGGGTTTCATCTGAAAATCTTCCTGATTGAGGTTTTTAAGATACTGTTAAAAATCTTATAACATTTCCTTTAATTCCTCTTCCCCTATTTCCTGTCTTCTGCTGAAATGGGAACTTTGCAGGTTCTGGTCTCCAGCTCACCTGTTGAAGATCATGATATCATATGGATAGTAAGGGAAAAACTACATTTTTCAACTACTTTTTTCAGAATTAGTGTGACTTCAGCAAAGATCCAGTGGGGAGGGATCAGTGGCTCTTTGCCATTAAGTCACAGGAGCTTCACTCCAGAGCAGGGGGAGCTGAGGGACTGCTGGGCCCTGCTGGCATCCAGGATGCTAAATCCTGCTCTCTCCTACTCCGGAATCTCAAGTGCTGCCTTTCTCTAGAGTATAACTGAGAGCAGAGCCTTGCCAACATTGCACATTTGCTTCATAAAAGGAGAGTTTGAGGGAATCCTGCCATAATCGTATTTACAAGGTTGGTGGGAAGAAAAATTCCCCATATTCAATGAAGTAATGTTAATTAAACATCAGGACAAGAAAATACAGATGTGAAAAGATGAAGAATGTGAGTTTGATGGTATTTCATCCATAAGGTGCTCTGTCTGAGACCCCTCAAATCACGGTTTCCATGGGCCTTTTGCAGATGGTGCTTCAGAAACCCCAGACTCAATGAGGGACCTGGATCAGGAGTCGCGTTGCTTTGGGGCCTCATCCTCCTCTGCCAGAGCTGCTGTGATGGCTCCGAGGAGCCCTGGGAGCTTCAAATCAGTGCTAATTGTTCAGATTTCTTGTACTTAATGGGTGTTTGTGAGGAGCTGAGTCCTCGCAGTCAAAACACCGATCTATGAACTTTTTTGAGGAGGATGTAGTGAAAAATGATATTTTTCCAGATGTTTCAATCCTTTCAAGTCTGTCCTCTGGCCCTGCTGGCAACTGAAGACTTTCAGTGTCGTTTAACTTTTACTTTAAAAATGTGTTGATTCCACGTGGGAGAGCGATGAGGTGCCCATGGCAGGAATGGCTGATCGGAGTGGGTGGATGGATCCGTGGGTGCCGAGGTGCCAGGACGGGCAGGGGAGCGGCGCTGGAGCGTCCCAGGGCTGCAGCCTCCTCCCCACGGGACAAGGCGCGCTCGGAGTTTTAAGTGCAATAGATCTCCATATTAGAAGGAAGCAAAAGAAACAATCTTTAATCCTTTCAAAGCCCAATAATATTATGTATATTGACTGAAGCCCTATGGAGTGGGCCTGGCAGGGTTTTTCATTACTGCGCACGCTGTAGCCTAGCTACCTTTGAAAAGTAACCAATATCGAGAGCCACTTGACATTTGCAAAGGATTATGGGTGTCCTCTCCATCTCTTCTCAAGTTCCCAAATTTACAATGGTCTTAATTTAAAAGTTAAGCCGGGGGATCAGTTGCTTAGTCTGCTGCTGGGCTGCCCTTTAAAAAAGGAAAAGAGAAAGGAGAGTGTCTGTGCGTGCCTGCACAGAGGGAGAGACGGAGAGCGACCCTGGTGCGTCACCCGCCCTCAGCGTTCGGCTCCAGTCCCGCACTCCCCGTGGGAGAGGCCCCTGCAGCAGGGCCGGGGCTGGGAGCGCCGGGATTCATTCCTGCAGGTGCTGCTGAAGTGCAGGGAGCAGCAGCAGCTGGTAATGAGTTGGTGAAAATGAAAAAGGGACATAAGTAGCTTCTTTAGCAAATCCCCTGGAAATGACACGGAGCCTCTGGGATCGATCGGATCGATCCCTCCAAAGGCTGCGGGCTCCTCTCATCCGACTGCCAGCGCAGGAAAAACCGTAATGTTATTATCAGCAAAACTCAGAGAAAAGCTGCTGGGAAAGCAGTGCTCTGGGTGCTCTGCTCCCATGGTCATGGGGAAGGAGCTGGGAGCATCCCCGGCCCGGCTGTCGGCGCTGCCAGGCCCTGCCAGGCCCTGCCGGGCCCTGCCCGCTCCCCGCTCCCCGCTCAGGGCTTGTCTGTGCTCTCTGCGGCTCTGGGGCTTGCTGGGAGCGGGGAGCAGGATCCCGTCCTGCAGAGCAAGCACAGGGAACGGGGCTGAGGGGAGATGGGGCTGTGCAGAGGTTCTGACAGTGTTGATCTTCCTCCATCACATATGTGCTCTCGTCAGCCGGTGTTGCTGATTTGCTCTGTAGCACTTTCTGAGGTTCCTGTCCATAATTTCGTATCCATCTGCAGCATGGTCTGAGCTTTCCGAGCCCATGCTCCTGGGCAGCCCTCAAGATTCCTACTGGTGTGGGGGATGCTGGCAGAGGACTTCAGTCCTGCAGCTGCAACTTTGGTGTCTCAAAGGGAAACAGTCCTCAAACCCAAACTGCTGTACTTCCTGCAGAACTCTGCAGAAATAGGATGAGGAAAGTTGTACTCCGAGCCTTACTTTGAGAAGAGTGGTCTTAAATCTCCCAGTCACATCCGTGAGTTCAAGAGGCCTTTCCTTGAAGAACTCAACATTTCTTTGTTTATGTTTCTATAATCCTGTTGGGGGAAAGGGGCAATAAATTAGTTTTATTGCATCTGTTCTGAGAAGTGTACAGGCCAGGCTCAGATATCCCATAGCAGGTGTGTCCAGTGCTCTGTGGGATCATGTAAGGGCATGGCCTGGGATGGGGGAGGCTAGGGGCACTCCAGGGACCCTGTGCTGGCAGATGGGCTTCTTTGGGTGCTTGTGGGTGCAGCAGGGGTCACCCCAGCTCCTTTAACCCTCCTGCTGGAATCATCAGACTTTGGTGCAGCTGCACCCAAGAAAGGGAACGGCTGGGACATGTTACTGGCATTTGTTTGGGCTTGTGCTCCACAAACTGTGATCCTTTGGCTCTTTTGGACACACTATTTAATCTAAAGTGCATCATTAGAGAGGTGTGTTGATATAACTCTGTGCTGTGCATATACCCTCTATCACATGGATATGAGGATATTTATTTTACCCACTGAAAGTTTGCCAGTTTGTGAAAAGCCCTAATTCTCAGGAGTTACAGGCATCGCTGCTTCCACAGAATCAATTAAACCAACATCAGCTTAGCGCTTCGGAATCACAGATCATAGAGGACTTAGACGTGGCCATATGTGACCTTTGGGGCAAGACTGTAAATTTTGAAATATGATAGTTCAGGAATATGAAATAAAACTGTGAAATGAGCTGAAGTTAGAACAGTGTTAAGGAAATATGTGTAACAGTTGTTGTCTGAACGGTTTATGATAGTAAAAATAGGGAGAGATCAGCCACTTCAAATTCATAAACTATTAAAATAAACACACAGTACTTCTAAAAATGTTATTGTCTGGAATATTTCATCAAATTTGGATGCATTTGTCTTTCCCTTCATAATGAACTAAATGATGCACACTCTCAATATCAGTACCTGAGATGTGGGTTGTCCATACAGGGTGTAGGACCTTGCTGTGGGGTGGGAACTGCTGAGGCACTGCAGGAATGTGCAAGGGTGCAGAGGTGTCTGTCAAAAAACTGCTGGGGCTCCTCACAAGATGGGCTTAAAGCAACACATTCCCACGAAGCGTTTCATGGCTGACAAATCTCATGAGAAAATGCAGTGCTGGAAAATCTCTTGGGGACTGCACAGCCCCAGCTCGGGCCCGGTGCGCAGCACGCTGCCGAGAGGAAAAGGCAAGAGAAGGCCGAGAGCGCTTCATGGCAACGAAAACAAGGACAGCACATGAGCATTATAAACTTTCTGAATGCATGAAAATTCAGATACAGTTTTGTACTTTCTAAACCACTTGATTTCTAAGTCCCAGCCAGACAGGAGCACCGAGCTGTGCTCTGACTGCTGCCCTTGTTGAGTAGCCCAATTAATCCAGGTCTGCAGTGGGAAATAAGATGGAAGATGCTATGGAAGAGCTAACAGAGCTTCACTGATAATTCATTCCTCTCATTTTACTGGCCATCTTGTTCCTGGTTATCCTATGGTCAGTTCACTGGCCACAAAAACTCAGCCTTATGGGGGCACCTGCCTTATTTTTTGTCTCACTTTTAGAAGACCCTCTCAATATAATTTCTTGATTTGGAAAACAGTGACAGCAGAAATATTTCCTTTTAAATCTGAACACATGCTTAAGATACAGCCTGAAAGTCTGTGTTGTTTCAGTCTCTGCTCAGGTTTGCCTGTTTGGGGCTGGTGTCCCACCGGTCTGCTGCTGGCTGTCCCCAGGGAAGCTCGAGTGAGAAGGTGCCCCTTTACTGGGGGGTAAAGGGGTTTCACCACACAAGTACAGGTGTAGCAGAAATCTGTAGCCATAGGATAGTCAGATTCTCATGGCAAGTGACCTAAATTTGTACTTTGACTCTGTGAACAGTATTGTGAGAAACTCAAAGCAGGATTAGAGCTTGTTTCACTAAGCACTAATGGATTTCCTGCAGAAGCATCCCTGTGTGGGAGCTCCAAGGAGCTGGATGAACCTTAGGATGTGACATTGTGTCGGGGACATCAGGCTGGTCTGGTCAGGGTGAACACAGCACTGCCACCTGCGACTGCTCTGAGCTGCTCAGAATGGCAGAGCTGTGGAGAAGGCCGCGAAGAAGCAGCATTTACTCGCCTCAGTGTAAGAGGAGCTCTTTGTAGTTGCCTGTCCTTGCTCACGACGAGGCTGCCTTCTCTTACCACCTGCCGGTCCGCAGACCAGTGGTTATCTCCAGTTACAGCCAAAATAGCATTAGTTCAGCTGCCCTTTGTGGGACATGCATTATTAATTTCTTGGGGTTTAGCCATACACTTCACAGTCCCTTATTAGCTGTATGTGAGACTAATTTTGGGGGTACAAAGTTGCTCTAATTCAATTTGGCTAAGAAAAACATCTTTTTATGGTACGCCTGCAGCTGCTCAAATTTCCTCCTTGACTATCAAGTTTGTCAATTTGTCATCTTTTCTGACGAACTTGTTGCCTACCTTTGGTATCTCAAGTGAGCTCCATGATCTCACCCTGAGGTGTTAGGAATCGCTGAGGGCTATCAGAACTTGTGTAAATTACAGCGATGCAGACAGCACGTTGAAAAATCAATAAGTAATGAAATAGTACTGCAGTGAAGTAGCCAAGAGAGCAGTGGGTGAAAAAATCCCAAGGACTCAGTTTCATTTTGTCAAAGTATAAAAGATAATGTTCTGCTGTGATGCTATAAAATCATCCCCACTGGCCAAAGAAAATTGAAATACAAAAGAGCAGTGCGGAGGTGCGGGTGCGCTTCCTCCCAGATCCTGCGTCCCCCTCCCCGTGCTGGGCAGGGATCTGGGCAGGCACTCGCTCCTCTGGTGAAGCTGCACATGGCTCCTCTGCCTTCGTGGCCTATGCACTAATGTCAGCTCATACAAAGTGTTCTTTAAGCCTCTTTCTAATTCCCAGTAATCTTCACATCTACCCATCCAGTTATCTTGTATGGGCAAGCTGGGAAACACCAGCAGAACATTTTCCCTGGAAAACCAGCACTCCTTGGTGCCTTCCCAGGGTGCTCAAGGGGACTGGGCATGGATTTATGTCAACTTTGAATTTTATCTAGGAAGGTCCTTCTTAGCTGGAGACAGCGCATTTCTGAAGTACAATTTTCTACAGTAATATGAATTGCTCTGTAGCAGGTGAATCCACAAGGTTTGGTTTTCCCTGGAGGCCATACCCTCGACTTGCTCTGTCTATTCCATGGCAATATCCCCCAGCTCCTTCCATTTCTCTGGAATGCTGGGACCCTGTGTTGGGGCTGGTGCAGCCGAGAGCCGTGCTGGGCACATGGGCTGTGGCACGGCTGGGCTCCTCTTCCTGGGAACACTGCTCCCTCCAAGCAGACAGCATTCCTCAACGGGGTCACCGCGCCCACACTGCTTCCTCCAAACAACAACATCCACAGTCACACAGAATGTCTCTAAGGCTTTTCCTCTTCTTTCATTTTAGCTGGCATTAGCCAAGTAGGGCATGAGGTGGGAATGGCCAGGCAGGCGATCTTGCTTCCTGACTAAGTCCTTAGAAAATCAGGTACCAAAAGAGTAGTTGGCTCCAAAAGGAGAAGAAAAATATTGAACTGAAACAAGTCTTCCCAAGCTGGGTGTTGCCATGAGAGTCTTTTGCTTGAATCCATAAACTATGAACTTTTCTAAAATGAATTCTTAAAGTTGATGAGTTTTTTTCCCACTTGGATATGTAAGGTAGTTAAAATGTATTTAAACAAAATGAATGACTGAAATACCACTAAAATATACCTTCTAAAAGATAAACCAGCATTTTGTGTGAAAGGAAAATCCCCCCACTTCAGCCTTTCTGGCTAATCTGCCTGTTATCCTCTCTGTAGATCTGTAAAAGAAGTCGGGTTTAAGAGACACCAAACTGCTCTTTGATCCCAGGGGACCAAAAAGCCAGGTTGGATAATGGTCCTGCATGGATTTTCCCTGGATATTTTTGCCTATGTTTTCTGCCTGCTGCCTGGAAAAGTGGGTTCTGTGTTGGCTTCTGGAGGAGCCTCTGCCAGAGGCAGCCAGAGAAATACAGTCCTTGGGAAAGGAGGAGAGAAAATGGTTCCCTTAATGTGCACAAATGATCTCCTTGATAAGGATTAATGCTTGCTGGGTAAGCAGGCACGGGGTTGAAAAATCCTGCAGGGAGTCCGGGTGTGCCGCTGGCTGCGCTGGGCAGTGCGGATGGTTGGGAGGTGCTGGTTCCAAGTCATTGGTTCCAATCACCTCCACAGACCATCTGTGCCTTTCTTTAACCTTCCATGATTTTGTTTCATTAGTGGGTAACGGGAAATGAACAGCCGCTCTCGCCGCAGCCGGAGTTGTCTCGAGTGAGATGGCAGCAGCTCCCAGTTTAGATATTCAGCAAGCCCAGGTTGGGTTTGAGTGAAAAGAGCCCATTAACTCCAGTGACTTTGGAGAGGGCCTTTGTTCTTTTCAAAGTTGTTATGGGTTACAGAACTCAAAAGCCTCTTTTCTTGTCCATTATTAACACAGTGCAATGAATCACTGTGTTTAGCATGGACACTTGGGAGCATTCCAGATACTGCAGGACTGTTTGCAAGGAGGGAGCATGTAAATACTAAGGAGATCTCAAGGAATTTAATGGAGCAGAATAGGTAGACCTTGGAAGCAGAAGCATTTCTTTACACGTGAGTGTCCTGTTGGTCTAAATCTAGAATGTTCCGCAGTGCATTCACTACAAAAACTCAGAGGAAACGTTTATATGCCAGGCAGGGGTGCAGCTCTTCAGCCTTCCCGCGCTGTGGGACACGGTGCCAACACCCCCGTGTTTCCAGGGCACTCCCTGAAAAGCCTTTCCTGCCCTGGGGCTGAGGACTCCAGCTGGGATGCAGAGATTACCTGCCTTTTTCCATCACCCTGACAAGCCATCTGCTGCCACTGTGGACTCCAGTGAAGTCTGACCAGTATTCCTGTCCTGGCAGCATAACCTGAGACCTTCAGGGCTGGTGTTCCACAGCACCAACACCTGGGAATTACATTTCCCATTCTGAAATGCTGCTTTTACCTTTGTCTGGCATAAACAACCACTTCAACTGGAAATTCTCCATGTCTGCTCTAAGTGCCATTTTGATGGTCTTTGTCTTTTTTTTCTCCCCACCAATCAAACTGTTGAGTCCTTCAAAGAAAAAAAAAAAAAAAAAAAA
>VYZP01041114.1:0-12672 GCA_013400635.1 Hypocryptadius cinnamomeus
TTTTTGTCCAGAAACATGAAAAACACCTCTACTGAGAAGATGCACTAATTCAGTAAATGTTCTCTTACTAGATGTACACCTTCCCCAGCTCATTATTTCATGCAAAATTATTTGTTCAATCATAGGTTTTTTTATAGTCTGAATACCAAACACAGAAAGGTGCACCAAGACTACATGCCAGCCTGATCTATGAAACTACAGCTTGACTTTACTGCACACATTTATCACCAAGAAACCAGTAAGCAAGAAGAGACTTTTTAAAAGGCAACTCACTAACTCAGGGCTGGCAGTAAAACAGAATATGAGATAAACAATGGTTTTTAGTTTCAACGTTAAAGTCTAGCACTCAACGCAAGGGTTTACAAGAGTGGGACCTGGATTTACAGATTCATTTGTAAAGCAGCAAAGCTACAGTCATCCAACACTTTTGTCAACATAATAAAACTGTATCAGAAATTATCACACCTTGTTGGGGTACAAGAAAATTTGTAAGCCTTGGGCTTTCAGTCTGAAAAACGAGTTTTTGAGCAAACAATACAATTAATTGATCTAAATCCTGATGAATATAGACATTGTCAGGCAGATTTAAAAAAAATTTCTTTCCCTCATTAATGAATTAAGATGTTATTAAAATTATGTACCTGCCCTGATCAGTAAACTTAAAGACTGATTTGAAAAGGAAAGCAGCATTAAAACTAAGGCCCCAGTATTTAATAAAATAGCTATCAGTCATTCTAAATCTGGGCCTTGTCAAATCCGAAACATTCATATTTTCATTTGTCAGTGTTGTATCTCTTATCAAAGAATACTAGCAGACAAAGGTAAAATGGTATTTATTAAGTACTTGACACTGCTAAAGGACAATAAACCCAGTTGATACTAAAAAGGATGATTTCTTTATAAACCACAGGACTAAGCAAGGCCTATTGCTCTGCCATCATGGAGAATCATTCAGTAGAACTGATTAACATTTGACTAAATACTACTGTTGTGTGCATTTCTAACGTTCTTTATGAGCTTCTCACCAATTTGCTCTCTGGGTTAAAAAAAAATCCAGGCAAATGACATAATGACTCATTAAACCGCTTTAGCCATGAGGCTGCTGTTAATGCTGTTAGTGGCTTCATGTCACTTCTTTAATGACATTTTCCACAACAGTGTGTTTTCAGTGTAAGGCAGACATTTACCAGGGCTCTGGTGCCACACGTACACCTGAACATCCTGCTTATTGGCTCAAAAATTGTTACTGACATCACAACAGCACTTATTTACATATCCAGAATTAACAGTTTGCTCTGTTACTATTAACTCCCAAATAAAACAAAACAAAACAAAACAAAACAAAACAAACAAAAAAAACATAGGCCATTTACTTTCTGGTTTTGGAGTATGAATGATTGTACTTGAAGATAACAGCATGGTAAAGTACCTCACACATCCCCGTAAATGTTAAATGGGAGTTTATTAGATGCTGAATAAAACCTAATTTAACTGAAGCATCGGACATACATATCTTTTGCAATTCAATTGTATTTTATTGTCCACTGCAGACAAGCTCAGTTTTCTTGTATGTATTCAGAACAGAGACTTAATGAAGCAAAAAAAGCTATACCTGGTATCAAATTCTTTTTCAATTGCTTTATATTGCCATCTTGAATTTCTCATTTTCTTTATTTGTATTTCTTTTCTAGTCTTACAATAGCTTGAGAAAAAGCCACATTTCAAAATCAAATATTAGCTTCAGGCATAGGCTGATCCTTTTGAACAGCTATTTTACTGTGGTTTGCAATTCTGTATGGTTTTCTGTTTTCAGTGTTCACAAACTAATTAGTTACATGGAAATTAAGCTTCTGCAGGATTCTATGGGAATTGAAATAAAGGCAAAAAATGGCAGGAGTGTGGAATGCAATATGTTTTTAGACCTACTTTCCCCTTGCTTACTTCCTTTAAAAGAATAAAAAGAGTGCATTGCTTTACTTACATTTAGTTTAATCTAAAGTATTTAAAGAGCAATATTTTTCCAGTCTGTGGTTTACAACATACCTAACTTATCTTACTTGTACATGCAGAATTGAAGATGCTGCCACATGAAACAGTTCATTCCTCAAGCATTAAAACTACACTATTAAGATAGCAGTAAGTACATGGTTGTGAGTAGGTATGTGTGAGGTGGGATGAGAGAGAGAGGACAGGTGGGGCAAAAGAGAGAAAAAAAAAGACAGACACACACACACCCTACAATCCCAAAGCAGTACAGACTCCTTCAAGAAAGGAATGGTTCAATAACCTTTAACAACATCCAAAAAAAGCTATTGCTTTTAAAAGTGAAGAAACCCAAGTGAGATGAAAAGAAATACAAAAAGTTTCCCTCCAGATGCATTTCAGTTACTAATTTTCAAGACAACAAAAAGTTGCAAAGTAAGAGACCACAGAACCGCAGGTCAACCTTTCCAGCAAGCGCATCCCAAAGAAGGGAACAGCTCTAAATTTGACACAGTACTATCACATTGAGATTCAAGTTTCTCTCCAGCTCCAACTTTAGCTCAATAGAAGATGAATCATCAGTGAAATTTAGCTTTCTGTCCCATGATTTTCTGTCATCCTCATAGAGTATGCAGATCATAACAAGTTTTAAATGAGGACAACCAGCCTCCTTGAACAGTTCCACTTTACTTTCATCACATACCTTGACTGACAGAGTAGAATGCAATTAAGCACTGAACAATAAACTCTCTGAACACCAGCTGTGTGATACACCTTCTTTACAAGGAAATGGCCTTTATACACAGAGCTAGAGGGTCATGAGTCCTTCTACTAGCCACAGTCCTGCTGACCAAAGAAATGACTGCCAATATGTATTTTCTGTAGTGACGCAATCTAATCAAACCACAGGAAAATTTCAATGCAAACAATGCAAACACAAAACCTTTTCCACATCAGCATGTCATGATTTTTATGTTATTTCATCTAGAAGTACACCAGACATTTTATTTTGGAAACTAAGAAAGTTCACCATAATTTTGAAGACTTCTTCTAAAATCTAATGATTTTATACCCAGAATTAAATTATCAGTGTACTGATAGCAGATTTTTATTTCACACACGAGTGAGAACTTCACACTTACAGAAGAAAAATACTGTCTTTTGTGCATGTTGTTTTTCCATCAATGAGTGAAAACTGACTGCAATTAGCTTTATGCTCCAGTAACATATTAGTCCCTTTCAAGCATCAAAGTAAAAATTCACAAAAGAGTGGGAACTCTAGTGTTCTAGTCAAAACTTCCAACAGCTGCACCCACTGAGTCACTCAAAGAACACATCAATTGTTGTACCCAATTTAGGTACCACAACATACAGCATCTAACAATCAATGTTTCCCAAAATTGTTCAAGTGGCAACATATTAGAAGAAAGTTTGGCTACATATCCTAGAGGTTCAAATATGAAATAATTAGTTACATCAGCAAAGCCCTTTTGCTCATCTAGAATGCCAGAAAATTTGTATGGGTAAGACTACTATGGACAGCAGGGATCTAAGCAGGACTTTAAAGAGAACATTCCTTAGAACTAGCAAAAAAACACTTAAGTATCTAACCTTGACCAAATGGTACTTAGCTAGTATTTCGCAGCATATAGATAGTGGCATTTCAGTAGAACTGTTCATACAGTGTCAGGGCTCAATCCTGTAAGTTTCTGCACATCATGTTAGACAGGTATCCATCACATAAGGTGCAAAACCTATGCTCCAACATTTGGCTTTCAAGCACTACTATGTAGAACAAATAAATGTTAGTCGCTCATCATTCTAGCTAAACTCTGCAGACAGAATCAGATGGAAACAGCCAGATGGAAATTTTACGAAAGCCACACGTACTTTCTCATCTGACTTCCCACAGAATAGGGAAGACTGGTATTTGTGTGTACACACTGTCTCTCCAATTTCAGTAACAGGAAAACATAGTTATGTTTACCCTCTTGATATTAGAGCCAAACAATTTCTATTAAAATCAGTACAGAAGTACAACACATATCAAATCTGAAAAATTTAGGCCACCAGAGTTAATTTATCAATATTTGTATTAAGACAGTTCCTTATAGCCCTTTTAATTCCCAGGCAAACTCTGTGGCTCACAGCACCTCTCTCCCAGTTAATCATCAGCTGGGCCCCAGGTATCACTGCAGAGATCTCCTTGTGCCTCTGAAGCAGGAGCAGTGCTTGGAAAACACTACTACCTCACCTCTCTTTGCCTCTGTGTACACCCAACTCAACTGTGATGGTATTTACCAGCAAGACCCATAGCCCATGCCAAAGCAGAGAACAAAAATTGATTGAACAAGGCACAGAGATCTACAGAATTGCTCAAAAAGAGCTCAGTAGGAACTGACTACATTTCTCACAGAGTTAATAGTCTACCAACACTTGAGATAATTTGAACAAAAACATAGGCCAAAACACAAAATAAAGTATATAACATGATTTAGTGGTCAATAACAAAAGTGAGAAGAATGGAAGAGAGATACATAAAATAACAGAAAAAACTGCCACAAGGTCACTGCTAGAAAACTGCTGATGCCCATTTAAAAGGCCAAGAGGATGATCTACTGACTGTAACAGAACCTACAAATCCAGCTACAGCAATACATTTACATTTCCTTGTTCCTTTTTTATAGAACAAGTGTATATGACACACACTACCATCTGCTGGAAAAAGTGCTGAACTGATCCACTAACACAGAAGGCGGCTTTTGGGTTTTTGTTGTGAGAACCTCTTTACCATCACACTTACCTGAGGCAGATGCAAAACAACCTGGGATGTGTGGAGACCATATAGTGCTGTAAATGACTGCTTCATGGCCTCTAAAAGTGCATAATGACTTCCCCACAGCTGGATCCCACTGAATAAAGGAAAAAAGAAGACTGTTGAGATACACATTCAATAAGAAATGAAAGGTTTCATACACTGAAAAAACCCCCAACTTTATACATACAGAAAGGATTAGATGAATGTTTTAAAAAAAACTTGTGTGCTTAAACTGGTATCATCTGAGAGTTTAAGCAACCTCTCAATTAAAGCAGAATTTCAGCTGCAGGGTAAAAATAAACAGGAAAGGATAATCCATGTTGTTTCTTAACACAAAGGACTATGAGATCCAAAAGAAATCACACTTTTCACCTTCAACAGAAAACAAACATACCAGCTTGGCTGTTTGATCCCATGAACCAGACACCACTAGCTGCTCTCCTCTAGTTTGGCTCCAGTCAACACTATATGCCTGTAAATGACATAAGAGCATAGTTTAGAAGGAGCATTAGAATACAAGTTTCAGGCTATAGTTAGCCAGAATTTCACAAAATAGACTTGGATTTGCAGATTGTATCCTAGTCAGCTGAAAAACGATACCACTGAAGCACAGCAAAATCTCCCAACAATACCATTTACCTGAACAAAAATTAAATGTATCCTCTCAGTCAGACATTAAAGGTACATACGGGCTAAGAAAAGTATACAAAAAAGCAAAGATGGGCCAAAATGGAGGAAAAAGAAAAGTTGTAACAAAATCCACATACATCTGCCATCACTAGGAGTCTACCACTTTAAAAGCCATAATTCAGACTTGATTTCTTATCGCTGATCCAATCCTATTCAAAGATCTACAGTTTCCAATTGCTAGCCATCTCTCATTGTAAATGCCATCTCTCTTCACAGGTGACTCTGAGATTTTAGCTGACTAACAATAAATGCTTTTTTATTATATCTAGTTCTCCTAAGAAATATATGTCATAAAATACTCCTGGTTACCATCTTTTCCAGGTTCTATGGCACTCTTTTTTCACCATCCAAATCCTCAAACAACTAAAATAAAATAAATTTAAAACTCACTTTCCTTCATAACTACTCACTTCAGCTATTAAGAAATTACTTTCCACTGTGTAGTTGAAATAAGCTCCCTCTTCCCTGACAGCATATTCTAATGCTGACCCCTGCTTTGACAGAGGATACCTTAACTCCACCCTTCACTGCTGACTTTTTCAGCTCTGCTGCCTCACAAAAACAAATGCACTAAGGTAGTTCTTCAAATTATTTAAAGTCCTCAAGTCTCAAGTACATGTATAACTTCCATCTTCAAATTCACATCTTTACTGGATGGAAGGTGCATGCTGTTTTGTCCGGTTTTACCTCACACTAAAGTGATTCAATAAGCTGCAGCGGGACGCGAAACATTTCAGTATAAGGTGGATAAATATTAGATAAAACAGTTCATCCATTTCACCTCCTGACCCAATCAGAGCTCCCAGGACACTTCTCAGAAACGTGGTCGCTTGCTACAAATATAGGTGGCACTGCTCTCAAGAGCTGAGCCACTAACCATCGAGGATTGGTACTCCACCTGGGATAATCTAGTTCTAGCGTAGCACTGGATATGGTCTGCAAGTCAACAGATGTTGTGTTTGTCTTGGATATTTGGAATTGTGCATTTAATAACAGCAAGCCTGTTTTGAAGGTGGAAGTGCTTGGACCTGTGCCACCAGATTAAAAAAGCAGAGAAGCTGAAAGGGAAAGAAATCCAGCCTATCGAAGTCTTCTATGGAAAGGGTCCTGTGTGAAATGAAAACTGAGGTAATATTTAGTTATTTCTGAGCATTTTCCTTTCTAAGAAATATTTCAGTCTATCTAGATCTACCTTAGATGAACTGGTTTTCATATATTTGCTTATCTTCTGTAAGTCAAACACAACCACTGCCCAGAGAAAAACAAGCTGCTTTATCTGCAACTCTCCTTTTTTATTTGACAAAGTCCTACTTCCCATGTACTGAAAGCCATACTGCTCTAGAACCATTTTGTACTAACTCCCTTCCTTGAGGAGCTTACAGATGTACCAGACACTGGGATAGTACTTAACAAAAGCCTTATAACCAATTGAGAGGTAATTATTTTGGGTTTTTTTACCAAACCGTACTCTTGACTTTTCTACTTTTGCTAGCTAACTAATTATACTACAGCTCATCAAAACATGCTCCGTTCCACTCTAACTTTTTCTACTAAAATAGTAAAAAAGGAAACACACCAGTACCTCTCCATAGATTCTAAGAACGGAAGACATGACAGTTCTCCAAAGTGGCTCCCAAGCTCCTCACAAAAATTTCTCTTTTTGCCTTTGAATCTGTGTGATGGCCTGAGCTCAACTCCTAAGCTGCTGCTTTTTGGAAATGCCCCTAATTGTATCACTACACAGTATGCCTCTTTCACACAACAGCTCAGTAAGTCTTTGGCTCTCATATTCATATTCAAGATTTTCCAGAGAGAAACAGACCTTTGGGAAACACGCACCTGTGTCACACAATCCACGTAGCTGGTATTCAACACGTTGTACTTGGGATGTATCAGATCTACAGCACGGATAAGGCAAAGCACACACAGGGCTCCCAGCTCACTCCCAAGCTATCAGCACGTCGATCTGCAGAGCACGTGCTGTGACACAGACCTGGGCACATATGGCACACAGGGCTGGCACTGCTCAGCGCTCTGCAGCTGCAGCAGAGGCAGCGGGACCTGGGCGAACGCTGCTTCGGGCAAGAATTACCAACAGAACAGACAACAGGCTCGGGAAAAACAAGAGATCCTGTCCATTTGGCATGTGACAGGTCTAGGTAATAGGGAGAGGATGAAAAGAAGATAGTGTGAATAATCCAGAAAGGTTCACTTTTACTCTTCTTTCTCACACCATCCTCCAGCATAAACTTATAGACGCTTCCATGGAAGCTGTGTTGAGCAACTGGGAAAGACTAATAACACAGCATAAACCTTAGCTGTTAATCTTTTAGTGCTTTATCTTCAATCATAAAATAAATGAACCCTAGCTTATGCCTAAAGAGCAGCAAGAAACGCCTCAGGCAAGATGAAAAAATGAAGGAAAAAATATGTAAAAACACAAAAAATAGCTTACAATAAATGTTCAGGTTACTTTACAAGACAAATTTAATTCAAGCATTCTCTTATCTCACAATCCAGTGAGATTTCATCAAAACCAAAGTAAATTAGACTAATTTATTCATAAGATTCAGCAGTTGGCTAGTGCTGGAATAAAACTCATCATCCTTTGATAATGCAAATTCACTTTTAAATTAAAAATGCACATTCTTTTTGAGAAGGAACAATGATCTCATTTATAAAAAAAAACCAAAACAGATCCCTGTCAATCATGCATTAGAAATAATATAAAATGCAGTGACAAAACTGCCATTAAAAATGTCAGACAGGGATTAAGGATTAGGAAGGTAGTGAGAACACTGTCTGCCAGTGTTTGCCAGAAATTGCTAGGTAAATTCCTTCTGAAATCTATCCTCTTAACACAAGTTAATAAGGAATCAATACAAACCTTTCATATCTCACAATAAACTCTCACTCAGCCCATGTTTATTATACTATCTTTCTGAGCACAGTTGAATATGTCCATCTCCCATGCTACCAGCTCAGCTAAGACATAGACACAGAAATGTTTATTTCACAAACAACAGATGGTGTAAGAGAAACAAATAAACTTACAGACACAATTTCAATGAGAAAATGGCAGAAACAAAAAAAAATAAAAATTGGTACTATGCTTCACCTACATCTTTCTGTAACTACTATCGGCTTTTGAACATTACCAAAATCCTGATCACAACTAGAAACTCCTCTCAAAATTCTCAGTTTATACAGTAAGTGTATTAAACCAAAGTAGAAAAACTATAAAAAAGTAAGCTACAGAAGATGGGCTCTTGTGTCACTACAGTCACTCAGCTTCTAGCTTTGTGCTTCATATCTGAAAAAATCCTGAGGTTTTTGGGAATGAAATTGAATTTCCTCAATCAATTTTTTGACTGCATATTTACTAGATTATTTTATTGAGATCAACGTCCTTTAGATAAAGTATCAGTAAAGTCAGTAAAATGCAGGCTGAAACTCACTGCATCATAAGTTCAAAGACTTAACAGAAGTGAGTGGAGGGTTAGAAGGAAAGCTCAAAAAACAAAGGGAAGAAAAATCACTTTAGGGAAGACATATGTACTACAGCATAAATACCCTTAAAACTACGCAAATATATTTATGAACCTGAATATAATATTCTTCTCTACCCATACACCACTGCACAAAGAAACTGAGAATTTAAGAAAATCAAATACAAGAGTATCAAACCAAGGCTAAAAAAACACACAAACTGTCCCAACATTTGACTGCTGTAATTTGAGTAGGATCTCACAGATGCTAGGAGGGAAAAGGATAAGCAGATCTGAGTGCAACCCACTTGCTAAGGACCTGCATAATGTGTACCACTCCACAACCTCAAGAACAAGACTGACATATCAGCTGTCTGATTTAGACCTATCTAATAAGGCTCCCTAAAAATCACAGTGTGACTGCAGTAATTTCATACATCACAATGATTACTTAGGCTGTAAGGAACCACAAATGCTATTTTCTGAATATATTAGATTTGTGTAATCAAGCAGCACCTACTACAGTGTATGAACACGCACAAGAGTATGTACATCCACTTTATATTCAAGTTATTAATTCAAACTACAGACCCAAAAAAGTTATAAAATAAAAAGCCACTTTTGATTATAAGACTAGAAATAAATATTTTAATTATTCAAACATAAGAGCATCCATTACATTTTTTAAGTTTGCCTGATTTACCTCCAGAGTGTGCTCCTTATAGACTTGCAGTGGACCTTTGGTTTTAGCCATATCCCAGATTTGCAGAGATCCATCTCCACTACAAGTGATCAACATGTTTTCGTTGTTCTCACTCCAGGTCACATCAAACAGGCCATCATTCCAGTCAAAACTAAATTGGAAAAATGAAGATATTAGTCTGTGAGAAGGCATGACATAAAAGTCTGGACTAGTTCCATGCAAAGAAAAGTCTTCAAATTGCCCTTTTTACCATTCTAAACAGCATTTTTACATATTTGAGTTTCAAGTGAATTTCCTATTAATTTACTTGTTTGAATGTCAATTTCTACAACCGTATGCCAGAACAGATTAAGTTAAAGCATAAATGAGCCAAGGACCTTCCACACATGAAGAAGGAACTCTGATTCCAGTCTAAAACTCGCCATGCAAACAGAAGTACAAAATGCCTCAGTCTGATCTATGATTTCTCCAGAATGTAAGAGCACTTTGTTTCTAACAACTGTGGTAAAGAAAGAAATACAACTGTGTTGGGAGAGCCCTATCCAATTCACACCACTATGAATCTGAGTCACAATGAAAACCCAACAGAAACACAGTCATGAATTTACTGAAGAACTCTACACACACTTGAAAATGCTTTCAACACACCAACAATTCACCATATGGTATCTGATGCCATATACCAGTTACTCTGCGACAGCTACCAATTACTGGAATATTATCTGATGAGAAAAAATAATTTCTTTATCCCCTTTTCACTGAAGGTTTACCTCAGCTAGGCTCATTTATGCCAAATTTGATGGCACTCTGCAGTAATGATCAGGTGCACGTGGAACACTTTGATAAACAATACAGTCTTTGGGTCAGGAACTTAAGAGGACTTTCGACCACAAAATTAGTGGAGCCGCTGAAAACAGAAATGAACTGTACTAAACCAGAGTACTTAACAGAAACAACAGACTGTTGAACATCTTCAGAGACTCTTGTTTTATAATTATGAATCAAAAAAAGGTTTCTCTGAATATGATTAACTATTTTTAAGCATTTCCATGTCAGCCACCTTAATCTAAACAATCACTATTTCAAGACTTTCCTAAAAACATTTTAGGTTAATAACAGACAAGTATTAAACTCCCTCCTTTCTAATTTTTCTCCTCCTTCCATCCATAACAAAATCAATCTCCTTAAAACTCCTAAAAAATTTTATCTCCTAGGAAGGACCTCCATGACTTGACGTAGCTTCCTGCTCTATTTTCAGTATAAATCAATCATAAGGGCATAAATCTAGGTGTCAAGACACTATTCCTAAAAAGCTAGAACTTATAATTTCAAACTAGGACAGAGAAGCTGCTCTTAATTAACATTGTCAGTTTTCTACAAAATGGTTTACACTATGGAAATGGTGCAAGCCAGATAATTTGCCATTAAAAAAATCGATGCAATGTAAAGATATCTTTTGTACTGTATGTAAATACAAATACATTAATTTCTACGTAAATACAAAGACCTGTATTCAGTAGTTACTTCAGAATCAAAAAAATACTTTATATCACTAAAAATAACAAAAAATATTTCAGTTGTGCCTGGTACTCACAAGTACAAAGTAAGTTTTTATCTTACAGAAATAAAAGATAAACCTGTATTACCTCCTGAGCAGAACAATCCCGGCTTCGTTTTGCTCCAGCACTGCCAGAGTTCCACAACCTAAACCAGCAAAATGAAACAAAACATCACAACTAGTTCCCCAATGCCAAAGGAAACTGGGGTGGGTCTGAGGTAGCTCCAGTGTGCAAACACAAAGGGCACATGAACTTTAAGAGGCCTAACAATTACTTGCATAATTAAACATCTTCTGGTCTCTAAAACAGTAATTCATTTACATCACATTGTTCTGGTTTGATTTTGATTTCTTTGGTTCTTTTGTTTTGTTTTGTTTTTTTTACTGCAGTATATCTATAGGTGAGGTTGAAAAAGATTTGCTTATAAAGCATAAAAGTGCATTTTCCCCATGGCCCTCACATGATAGACATACCAACACAGAGTTCCCTTTTGTCTTTTTGATAACACAGCTGACCAAACACTTTTTTCAGCCCTTCCTGAATATAGTTATACAAACACAGCGCACCAGAAACTAAATAAGTAATTCAGTTCTTATAAAACACACATCAGTTCTGTTTCCTCATCTGATGGGGATATTGTTAAAGTAATTCTATGCTTGGAATTTTTTTTTAAAATTAATGTTTTGGGGAGCAATATTTCCACTGGAAATGAAAAAGATGCCAATATTGAAGAACGCTCAGCTTGGCTCTTTCAAGAGACCACGGGGTCACCAGGGCTTGCCTGGACACTTAGGAACTAAAGCAAGAACAGCTGAAGGAACAGAATCACAGAATAAGCTGAGCTGGAAAACCCATCAGGATCGAGTCCAACTCCCGGCCCTGCACAGCACCATCCCAAAGAGTCACGCCCGAGAGCATCGTCCAAACAGTTCTTGAGCTTCTGTCAGGCTTGGTGCTGTGGCCACCTCCCTGGGGAGCCTGTTCCAGCGCCCAACCACCCTCTGGGTGAAGAACCTTTTCCTAATATCCAACCGAAAACTCCCGTGACACAACTTCAGGCCATTCCCTCAAGTCCTGTCACCGGAGAAAGTTATCTTCAGACATTTTATTCACACTGTGTACGTCTTTACTGCCACATTTATTCTCGACCCTATGAAATGCGCGCTCCTCCCGAAGGCGTTGTGAGAAGCACCAGGGCAGCAGCGGGCTGGGAAGAGGCGGATCCCGGCGGGCTGTGGAGGATGAGGGGCAGCTCCCGCGGCACCCCCGGCCCGCCCGCGGGGCACAGCGGCCGCCTCACAGCGAAACAAACGCGGCGGAAAGGGAAGCCGTCCCCAAATGTTTTGGCGTTAGACAGAGACCGTCAGTCCTTCCGCACGCCCACGTTTCCAGCCTCCTCCTCCTCCTCCTCAGCCACGTTCCCGGTCACCC
>VYZP01041115.1:7672-51365 GCA_013400635.1 Hypocryptadius cinnamomeus
AAGCCGGTGCGTTTTTTACAGCGCTGGATGCATGTGGGGATCGCTCCCCTTAAAATGACACAGGTGCCTCTGGGAACTCTGAACCTTTTTTATCTCCCTCTCTAATACATATACATGGAATTTCACAATGGGTTCATACATATTCATTTCGCTGATTTCGCGTTACATTTGCTGCTAGTTTTTTATCAGAAAGAATTCCTGGGTCACCCTGCCCTGTCTCCTGCAGCAGCCTCTCCGTCTGTTTCAGGGTTCAAGGGACCCTCCCTTATCTCTGTCCTTGGCTGAAGCAGTTTCTTAGAGCACAGGTTTTTTGTAAGAACAGGAAGTCAGACTAAACAGCTGTGTTTGCAAGCTACAGACTTAACTCAAAAATATACATTTCACCTAAATCAAAATGGATTTGTACTCTGGAAAATTTCCACTCTGTCCCACAGAAAGGACCCCGTGTCCCTGCTGGGCACTGAACAACCCTCTGCACCCATGCCAGCCCCAAACCAGGGCTGGGAGTGCAGCCAGATTGATCAAACATCCCCTGCTGCACTCAGCAGTGCAACAAAAACCTCTCCCATTTTCCAACCTGCCCCGAGATCTGACAGCAATCAGGTGAAAATCAGAGCCCCCACCCTGCAAAATGAGCCTGTGCTGCACAAATCAGTTCTGTCACACCTGTGGATTATCCACACACTCAGAACAGGGAGCCCAACACCTCTGCCAGCAGGAGCAGGGAAATACAGAAATATTCCCTCATCTTTCCTTGTTACACCCAACTCCAAGCGCAAATGAGGAGAAATCTGGGTCTATTTGCCACGTATAAATCTGTATTTGTAATTTATCTCCTCTCCAGTCTCAGTGGAGGGTTCCAGTGGTAGCTCCCACATTTTTGCAGGGATGAAAACTGGTCAGGACAGAAGTGCCAGGAGTTTGTCACCAACAGTGGCAATTATCAGTACAACAATTAGAGATTTGGGGCAGATAAATATGGATCAAACCTGTTTGTGGGTATAGTTGTGCCATCACTGTCCCCTTCTTTGACTCCACCCTGCTGCTTCCCTCCCCAAACTAGCTGAGAGTTTAATCCCAGTGCCATCCAACACCTCCTTTTGAGCAGGAAGGAAACAGAGCTGTCTGCTCCCCTGCTCCCTGCCAGGGCAAACGTGCCACGAAAATGGCAATGCCAATGTCCCTGAGGTTTGCACCCAGCAGACAGAGGACAGGTGAACTGGGACGGCCTCTGGGGTGGGAACAGCAGCAGGAGCAGGATTGCACCCCTGGGAGATGCTTTTCCTGTCTGGGGCAGCCCCAAACCTGCTGTAGGAGCATTCCCAATCTCTGGAATAGCAGTTTAACCCCTTGTAGAGCCAGCCCAGGTGGGCAGTGGTGTTCAAAGCTGTGCACAAAGCCACCCCAAATTCCCAAACTCATCATGGAAGGAGGTGAGCTCATCCCAGTGCCTCCCTCGGGGCACTCCCAGCCTCAGCCTCCCCTGGGAGCTCCCCTTGTGCCAAAATCCAGCCTTGTGTGAAGGGAAGGCAGGATAGAAGGATTGCTACGCACTGAGAAGGTGCCAGCCCCACAAGCTCGAGGGGTGACCGTGCCCAGCTCGGGGCAGTGGTGGCCCCCAGGACAGGGGGTGCAGTCTGCAGGCAGCTCCGCTCCAGGGGCCGAGCGAAAGGATCCTCTGGGGAGAAAACAACACAGAGACACTCCAGACAGCAGCCAGGCAAGAAAGGAAATACAGTGATGCCTTTTCAGGCTACCTAAAAATCACAGGCCAGGCAAAATTAAGGGAATAAAAAGCAGATATATTTATTGAAGGGCCTTCAGGTACCTTTTGGGCAGAAAAAGCCTCCCAGGGGCTACACCCAAAAATGGATGATGGGTCATGGGTTTTTACACTTTTATAAGTTTGGTCCATTTGCATGTTGGGGGTTATTCCAATTTCAATTATTAATGGGGGTCTTCCAATTCCAGCTTCAGCTAATGAAGTCATTGACCCCAAGTTTGCTGCCCCCAACTCCCTTTTGTTTCCATCTCTCTGGCCTGAGGCAGTGAGGTGTCCTTGATTGCCAGGCCTGGAGAGGAATTGTTGTGTCTGCCCCAAATGGGGAAGCAGCAGCTCCCACTGTGTGTGGAGTTTAGAGTTCTACACTAAAGAACTGCAGGGTTACAAACAGATGGAAAATAGAAAAGCTGAAATCCTAAGGCATCAGCAGTGCACCTCTATCCTGAACTCCTGGTGTTCTGACTAGAGGAAATGTTCTCTTTCTGCAGCAAACCCCACCCAATTCCGCCAAAACTTGCCTGGACCTCGGTAACACGCGAGGCAAAAGACACCTCTAACACTCCAACGGCAGCAAAATAATAATTAAACCCAGAAGAGCCATGAAATGCCACAGAGAAACATTTCCCCTTGTAGCTGCCCAGCCCCTCAGCGCTGTCCTGCACTTACAGTGGGCACAGCACTGGTTTGGAGGTGCCAGGGGGGCAGAAGGCTCCNACACTGATAAATCAAATACGGTGCTTTAGCAGAATTCATAAAGCCAAAATTTAAACTAAATCTCCCAAAAATGAATGAAATCTCCCAAAAATGAATGAAATCTCCCAAAAATGAACGAAATCTCCCTGACTGCCATGACAAGGTGCTAAAAGAGTGATTACAAAGAAAGGAACAGTCTGCTATCCGTGGTGCAAAAAATACACTGATAAATCAAATACGGTGCTTTAGCAGAATTCATAAAGCCAAAATTTAAACTAAATCTCCCAAAAATGAATGAAATCTCCCAAAAATGAATGAAATCTCCCAAAAATGAACGAAATCTCCCTGACTGCCATGACAAGGTGCTAAAAGAGTGATTACAAAGAAAGGAACAGTCTGCTATCCATGGTGCAAAAAATACACTGATAAATCAAATACGGTGCTTTAGCAGAATTCATAAAGCCAAAATTTAAACTAAATCTCCCAAAAATGAACGAAATCTCCCAAAAATGAACGAAATCTCCCTGACTGGCAGGAGAAGCTGCCTACCTTGGGGGCAGTAGTGCCCTGAGCTGCATCTCCCGCTGGGGCCAGGGGCTCCTCCCAGGCAGAACCAGCCCGCAGGGCACGGGGAGCACTCCCGGGCCGAGGCCAGGCTGCTCCTGTTGCTCCAGGTGCCCGGGGCACACCTGAGCTGGGCAGGGTGCCTGGTGCCAGCTGGGCAGTAGTGCCCAACAGGGCAGGGGCTGGGAGGCTTCTGCTGCCCCCCAGTTCCTGTGGAAACACCAAGGGAAATTGAAGAGCAGTGAAGGGTGGAGTGGTGGCTTCACAGCAGCCAAATCTGAATTTTCAGCTCTTTGTGAGCAGCCCTGAGTTCAATTTCCCCCTCATTTTGGGCCTTTTTAATAATAATAATAATAATAATAATAACAACAACAACAACAACAATAATANTTAAATGACTATTATATATAATATCTGATAAATATAATATAAATTTAAATTATTTAAATTATAAATTATAAATTACAATAATAACAATAACAATAATAATAGTAATAATNTTATTATTACTATTATTTAAATTATAAATAATAATTATAATAATAACATTTAAATTTAAATGATTATGATATATAATATCATATGAATATAACATAGATTTAAATTATTTAAATTATAAATTATAAATAATAATAGTAATTTCATTATTTAAATGATATATAATAATAATTATAATAAAAATATTTAAATTTAAATGACTATTATATATAATATCTGATAAATATAATATAAATTTAAATTATTTAAATTATAAATTATAAATTACAATAATAACAATAACAATAATAATAGTAATAATGTCACTATTTAAATAAAGGGTTAATTAGCACTTTAAATTCTTGGAAGTGAGCATCATTTTTCTCACAGCCACGTACCTCTGGCACAGACAAACCCTGCAGGGCAGGGCTGGCACTGGGACTTGTCAAAAAGGTCCACGTGGTTGCCAACAGTTCCTGGAGGACAGGCATTGCTGGGGGCATGGGGGCTGGCAGAGCCTGCAGGGCACACGTACCTGAAACACAGCACAGCACCTGGCACAGGGGTGTGGATGCCAGGGGAAGGCAAACTCTGTGCCCTACAAAAATACTGGGGTGGGGCAGCTGTGGAAAAGCTGACAGCAACAGGACTGAGCAGCAATAATGCACAATTAAAATGGAATTTTGTGAGTGGAGCGGTTGTGTGAGGCGTTTTACACCAAAAGTGGGTTATTCAGCCATGGGGTGTGTGGCCTGGCTTCATTCTTGGCTGTTTTTACCTAATTTGTGGAATCTTCCACCAGGACAGTCTGTGTCACACTGAAACTGCAGAAACCTTGGCATGGGGCATGAAGCCACCTGCACCTGAGCGGTGATTTCAGGGTGCTCTTCTGAAATCTGGGCCAACCATTCCACTCTCAGGGGCTCCTTCAGCTCCTTCCAATTCTCTTCACTCCATCCCATCAGCTGGGAACGGGCAGGAATCTCCCCCAGATTTCTGAGGGGTGAAGCTGCTGTGGCTTCCTGGGGCTGGGCTGTCCTGGGGGGTTTGAGAACTCCTCTGCTGGCAGGAAAGAACAACCCTTGGAGGCAGCAGCAGCACAGAACTGCCTGTCAGGAGGAGTGCAGGGAGGAAAACAGGAGGAAAAACAATTCCCTTTGTGAGCAGATCCACCAGGAGGGGATCAGGGAGGAAAACAGGAGGACAAAGCGATTCCCTTTGTGAGCAGACCCACCAGGAGGGAATCAGGGAGGAAAACAGGGGGAAAAACTATTCCCTTTGTGAGCAGACCCACCAGGAGGGAATCAGGGTGGGAATCAGGGAGGAAAACAGGAGGACAAAGTGATTCCCTTTGTGAGCAGACCCACCAGGAGGGGATCAGGGAGGAAAACAGGAGGACAAAGTGATTCCCTTTGTGAGCAGACCCACCAGGAGGGGTTCAGGAAGGAAAACAGGAGGACAGAACAATTCCCTTTGTGAGCAGACCCAGCAGCAGGGCCTGAAGGAGGTTTTGGAGGCCACCACCCAAGGGCAAACAGCTCTGAGGGCTGCCAAAATATTCCTGGTGCGAGTAGACAGCAACACCTCCGTGCTGTGTGAGCTGAGGGAAAAGAGAGCCGGAAAAAGCACAAAAAACTGCTCAAAGCGAAAGCTGTGGAGGTGAAATGCCTGCACAGACATGAAGTGGGCAGAAAATAATCCAGGCTTACCCTGGTGAGCACTCGGTGTCAGGCTGGGCCAGGCCAGCCTGGGTGCAAGCCCTCCCTGCTGGGCAGGCTCTGCAGTCAGCAGCCTCGTCCTGTCCTGGCAGAGGGTTGTGTGTCCCTGGCTGGCAGGGCACGGGGAAACTGGCTCCAGCAGGGCAGAAATAACCAGCAGGGCACTTCAAACACAAGCCAGCTCCTAAAGAGAGAGAGATTTGAGGTCAGAAAGGGATTATGACCTGCTGAGGTCAAAATATTTCACCTCTACTTCCAGCCTCAGCAGGGCAATTTGGTGGAGGTTCATCCATACCGGGAACAAAGTTCCTGCAAAGCCAGGAGGTGGTGGTGTTGGATTAGCTGAATTTAGTCCTGGAAGCACCAAACCCCTGTGCTCTGTGCTGCTCTGATAAGAACAGAGGTGTTAAAGCACACACAGACCCATCAGCCTGAACACAGCCTCTGGTGCAGGTACAGACAATAATCACCGTGCCTGAGGCTCAGCTGGGAGAGAGCCTGGGGTTTCCAGGAAAACCCGGCTGATTCCAGTCTGACTTCAGGGAGATGAAGGGGTTTTGCAGGCTGGAGATAAACTCAGTGCAAAGCTGCTCGGATGACAAGCAGCCTGAGCTGTGATCATCCCTAAAATCCCACGTGTTAAACAAAAGATGCTTGTGTTGCAACCTAAAGCAACATCAATACATAATAAAACAATGATCACTGGCTGCTGTTAGCGTGTTTAGAAAGTGCATTTCATTACAAAACCTTCCCAAATAAAGGAAACACAAATTCAGCCCAGGAGTGGCTGCTCTCCCCCTGAGCCAGGCCTTTCTAAAGCAAACAGCAATTCCAGGGAAGGGAAAATGCTGCCTGAGGATGGAGAACTGCCAGGGTGGACACTGCTCCAAACCTGAGCTTGTCAAGGCTCAGTCATGCCCTGGGGTGTGTGTTTGCCTCTGCAGGCTGCAACAGAGCCTTCCAGCCCCCTAAAAATATCAGAATTCATTAAAATCTAGGCTTCTCCCTCCACAGATTGAAGGCACAGGGTCGGGCTGGGATTCCTCAGGGTGCAAAGTGAGTTTTAGGGTCATCTCCCCTCTCTGCCTTCCTCCCTCACCCCTCAGAGAAATATCAGTATTTCCTCCTTACATTTACACCACACAGGTGGGACAACCTCAGCAGGATGAAATCTGAATTTCTCCAGACTCATGGAGCTGTGGGACCCACTCAAAACTCAGCCTTAAGCTGACAAAAGCTTCCTGGTGTGGATCTGCACCCCAGCAAATCCAGCAGGACAGGGATTTTACAGAACCATGTGGGTATAGGGGCAGAAAATTCCCAATTCTTGCCTGACTTTCTGGAGATGATGGAGTTCAGAACAGAATGAGCACTGTGGCTGCCTGGGCATTTCATACGAGATCAGTGAGGGAGCAGATTTACAGCAGAGAATCCCAGCATGGTTTGGGCTGGAAAGAACCAAGCTGCACCAAGGGAAATTAGGTTGGATATTAGGAAAAAGTTTTTTACAGAAAGGTGATAAAGTTCTGGAATGTTCTGCCTGGGGAGGTGGTGGAGTCACCATCCCTGGGTGTGTTTAACAAAGCCTGGATGTGGCACTGGGTGCCAGGGTTTAGGTGAGGTGTTTGGGCTGGGCTGGACTCAATGATCTTTAGGGTCTCTTCCAACCTGGTGATTCTGTGACCCTAAAGCCCAGCCCATCCCACCCCTGCCATGGGCAGGGACATTTCCACCACCCCAGGCTGCTCCAGCCTGACCCTGGACACTCCCAGGGCAGCCACAGCTCCTCTGGCCAATCAAACCTGTTATCAATGACAATCTCAGCTGTTATCTGTTCTGCAGGACCAGGCTGCACCTGTTGCTGTGCAAGAAATGTGACATGAAACATTCAAAGTGGAAAACAAGTTTGTCACAGTTGACACACAGCAGTGCAGGGGGTGAGCACAGCAAGACCATCAGGGCAGTTTATTTGGAATATCCTGAGGCTTCTCAGAGTTTATCCCTGCATCCTGTGGCACCAGGAATTATCCTGCTTTTCTAAGTGTTCCTTAGGAGAGATGACAACATCATTATATAAAGCACAGCACAACAGCTTACATTATTAAACCCAAAGAGTTTTTAAACTCTGATTTACTCTGCAGCTCCTACAATGATTTTGTTTTCAGATGCTACCAGCCCTGTCTGTTGAATTTGGCTGTCCTGATGAGATGTGAGGTTTGCTCCTTGCTGCACCACGGAAATGCACTCCTGTTTTTAATTTCAGAAGTGGGTGGAAGGCAGCAATTTCCTGGACTTGCCTTTTGAGCAAAGAAAAATCATTCAAGAGTCAAGACAGTTTAGCAGCTGAGTCATTTGCTGGAAAAGAAATGCTCAGATAGACAAAGATATGCCTTGATCTGAGGGAGATAATAATTATTTTCTCAGCACATGAGGGGAAGAACTCAAGAGATGCAAAGGGAGACTGAGCACCTGAACTCCAGGTTTGTGCTCCTGGCTGGGATTTGTGACCCTGGATAAAACATTCTGGGCTTGGGCCAAGGTTTACTTTGGTGGATTCAGCTCATTCCCTGAATCTCCATCTATTTTCCTATTTGTACAGCTTTTTAAAGGCAGAAAGGGATTTTTATACCTTTGTGAGAGACACTGAGATGCTCTGAAATGCTCAAACCTGGGCAGAGAGAGCCTCAGCCACGTGTGTTTATAAAGCCAGGGCTCCTTTTCTGTAAAGCAAAGATTTGATACCAGAAAAGACTAACCAAAAGACTAACCTAACTCTATTATTCTGCCTTTTAAACCTCTGGGAACCATAACTAAACTAAAATCTCCTTGCTTTCCCCACATTTCCCAGTCATTAGGGTGACTCAGTGCTGTGTGTACAAAACAAAGTTCTACTGGCTTAGAAAACCAAAGCCAAACAAAAATATTTAGAAGGAAGCAGCACAGCTGGAAATCTGGGGAAGCCTTGTGCTGCTGTCTTGCAGCACTCAGAACATTACAAACATTTCTAACTCCTTCATCTGCTTGGCAATTTTAAATTTAAGGGCAGGGCCTCAGCAGCTTCTGAAGGCAGAAATTCCTGTGCTTTTTTGGCTGTTACAATAATTTTTTTTCCCTGATCTGTAACCTCATTTCCCCTGGATGCAAGAAAGGGATGAGGACTGTTGTGAGTATTCAAAGACAAATTTAAAAAACCTTTCCCAAAGGAAAGGGGGATGCTCAGCTTTCATTGTGTCCCTCCTCTGTTCCCACTCAGGAGAGAGCTTAGAAAGCAGTTTGAGTGAGCAGGCTGTGCTGGAAAAGTTCTCTAAGAGTGTTTAAAAAGTGCCTCCCATGCAAAGCTGCTGTTAAATAAGTTTAAAAACAGAAAGTTTCTGAGTTTTTCATCACAATTGACCTGCTGGGTGACCTCAGCAGGCCCAAAATTAAAATTTGAGGACACAGACCTGGCAAGTACAAGGAGCTGCTGCCTCTGGGAACTCCCTCCTTGGGCTTGAAGCTCCCAGCTGGGCATGGAGGGTCCTCGAGGCCATCAGGACAGAAGTGACCTGGAGAGAATTAAAAAAAAAAATCCCAACATTCTGGGCTGCTCTGCCTCCACCTGCTTAAAAATGTTTCTTCCTGAGCTGGCAGAGGAAATTCAAACATCTAACACAAAATGGCATTTTTAAATTCAAAACATACAATGACATTTCTGGCTAAATTAGTTTTATTAGCATGGTTAGAGTTAATTGTTCTCTCTTTCTACTCCAATTCTTCTGCTGTCTCCAAGATCATGGAGATTAAAGATCAGCTGAGGTGTTCCTAGTATTTTCCCAAGCACCACATTCCTCTCCCCAGTTCCATACACGATCTTTCACTTAAAATCCTGCTGCCAGTTGTACACTGAGACAAAAAGCTGACACCCCCCCTAGAATTAATTGCTCTTTCCAATTAAACCTTTGCAGAACCTGATCATCAAATGGTTTCCTAAACTCCAGATGGATACTTGAAGAGCAGAAAGAAGAAGAAAGCAGGATTAACTGAGCCACTGCTATGCTGAAATCCATTGCTGTGCACTTCTCTCATGCAGGCAACACTAAATACACAGATTATGTGTCATTAAAATCAGTCGAAGCACGGAAAAGAACATGGGAATTTCAGGCTGCTGATGGAATCCCAACTCCTTATCACCTCAGGGCTTTGGGATTGCTCTGGGGGGCTTGGATTTAGGGACACTGAATTCCAGCATGGAATTCATGCTGGAACGAATTCCACGCTGGAATTCAGTGTAGTCTGCACTGAACCCCAGGCACTGGAAATAACAGAAATCCTGTTTCTATTCCCTCCCTGTTTTATAGCTGAACTACTGAGATCCTGATCTCTTTAGCTCTCCCATTCACCCTTCTCCTGGACAGCAGGGGAGGTACCCAGAGCACAAGAATTCATTATTTAATAGGAGGGTTCTAATTACAGACATCAGAATTGAGTTACTGAGCTTGGTTTCTCTGCAGGAGACACCTGAAGCTGCTGACAGAATCAAGCCAGGGCTTAGAGGAGAGGGAAAACAATGGAAGGGCCTTGGATTGCCAACTGCTGATCCTCCTACAAGCTGCCAGCTGCTCCCCACTGCCCACCAGGCCTTGTCCCCGAGGGCTCAGGTGGGCTGGGAACTGGAGATTGAAGCTGAGGGTGTGTGGAGGGAATGGTTGGTGATGCTGCTGCTCCCTTCAGCCCCAGCTGCCCTTGCCAGGGGCAGTATTGAAGGATAGGACAGGGTTTATGTGGAGGGCTTGGAGGGATAATTCACAGGAAACAAGCACAAAGAATAAGCTCATCTTGGACTAGCAAATCCTCTCTGGGCTTATGCTCATTGTCTGGGACATGCCAGGAGTTTAATTCTCTTTTTATGAGGAAACTGTGGTGTTGATGCAGGATGACCCCCAGCCAGGGACTAATGTGCAATGACCCCATGATTCAGAAGGCTGAACAACTGCTTTATTAAGCTGTATTATATTATACTACACTATACTATACTCTATACTAAACTATACTAAAGAAAAACCCATGACCCTTACCAGACAGTCATGACACAGCTTTGACCTAATTGGTCAATCAGTCCAAAAAACCATCAGCATTAACAAATCACTCTCGGTGAACAATCTCCATAACACATTCCACATGTGCCAAACAACAGGAGCAGCAAGTGAAATAAGAATTGTTTTCATTCCCTTCTCTGAGCTTTCTCACTGCCTTCTCCAGGAAATATCCTGGGAGAGAGAATTATGTCTGTCTCTGTTCAGAGAATGTGAATACCACACCACGGCCATCCAGTACTGGAAGGTTTCTCCCTCCCTCTCACTGAAGAGTCAGGACTTCAAAAGGCAATGGTTTTGCAACAAAACCTTCTCAGCCTATTCCCCTGCTGCCTCATTCTGCATCTCAGTGACAGCCTCGACAACACACAGCAATTTCCTAAACACAGCTTGTTTGGGTTTCTTTGAGAGTGTCAAGCAGAAAGGGAAATTAGGTAAAGAAAATCAGTGTTCCCCTCTTTGCCTCCTAAGGCCTACAGCTCTCACAGTAAATGGCACTTGTGACAGCCAGTGAATCAAGGCCTGGAGTGGAGCGAGCTCTGACTGTACGTAAATCAATTTTACAGATGATCAGTTAAGAATCAGAGTGAGAGCTCTGCTTTCTGTGTGAGAAGAGAACCCAAAGGCTTCCCTCATTGCTCAGCAACATTTGCACACTCTGGTTTCCATCCCAGGGCTGCCTCAGCTGCACCTTTCCCATAAACTCCCAAACCCAGCTGTGATTCTTGGTGTTCTCTCACTTTCATTTCTGCCCTTCATGAGCTCTTTGGAGCAGCAGCTGCTTTGTCTCAGGAATTACTATTTTATTTTATTATTTAATATAATATTTTTAATTTAATAAAATTATTTTATAATTTTAGTTATTGTTATTTATATTATTTCAAATTATTATGCAATTTTAACCTCCAGTTTTACTATAACACAAGGAGCCTCTCTCTGCCTCACTAAGTCAGACAAGTGTTACCAGAGCAAAATGCCACCCAACCTCCTTAAATTCTGTGTTTTAATGAGCACAGAAGAGCCCTGTGAGATGTATTTACCTGCTGGGCAGGGCTGGCAGGGCCTGGTGTCCTCAGCTGGGAGGGAAGCAGGAGTGCAGGGGACACAGAGGGTGCGAGTGGGGTTGGGCTGCTGACCTGCTGAACAGTGCTGAGAGGAAAAACACAAATTCACAGCAGAAAAAGGTCTAATTTGGACGCAAAAGCAGTGTCCCAGAGAGGCCTGAGTCAGGAAAAACCACATTACTGCATTCTTTCTTCCCTGCCCTGCACTGCTTCAATTCTATTCTCTGATGACAATTTCTAGATGCAAAAATGGTACCTCAACCTCTGAGTGCTCATCTGAGGGTTTTCATGGTGGCAGAAAAGATGAGCTCTAATATTGCCAGAATTTAGATGAAAATACTTATTTGTTTTAATAGAGGGATATTTGTGTCAGGAAGAGGTTCAGGAAGAGGGTCCTGGGCACGGTCCCGAGGCTGCCAGAGCTCCAGGAGGGGTTGGACACTGCTCCAGGGATGCCCAGGGTGGGATTTCGGGTGTCCTGTACAGGGCCAGGAACTGGATTTGATGATCCTGATGGGTCCCAGAGCTCCAGGAGCGGGTGGACAGCACTGCCAGGGATGATCAGGGGTGTCCATGAGGGCCAGGAGCTGGATTTGATGATCCTGATGGGTCCCAGAGCTCCAGGAGCCTTTGGACAGCGCTCCCAGGGATGCTCAGGGTGGGATTTGGGGTGTCTGTGCAGGGCCAAGGGTTGAATTGATGATCCTCATGGGTCCCTGAGCTCCAGGAGCATCTGGACACTGCTCCCAGGGATTTGGGTGTCTGTGGGGGCCAGGAGCTGGATTGATGATCCTGAAGGGATCCAGCTCAGGATATTCTGTGACTCTCTGATCTCCTTCACCAAGTACTCTGAACGCTTTTCTTTGATGAATCAAGATCCACATCCCACTGTTAAACCAGGGAACTCTCTTTGCTGACAAGGCCTTGCTGTGTGAGCAGGGACAGGGCAGCCCTTGGAGGAGGAGTCTGTCCTGCTGTACCTGTGTGCTCTGTCCATCACGGCAGACGAGTCCCTCAGGGCAGTCCCTGCAGCCCAGCTGTCCCTCTGGCGAGTGCTGGCCAGGCCCACAGCTCCTCTGTCTGCCCGTGCCTGGCTCGCAGGAGTAGCCCTGGGGACACGGCCGGCAGCCAGCCCTGCTCTCCAGGCTGAGGTAGCCCTGGGGACAAACCTGCAGGGACACAGCACAGCCACAGAAACGCTGATTTTTACACACAGTGTCTCAGGTTACAAGATGTGGCTGGGGGTGTGTGTTCTATCCCCATCTGTCAGAGCTGGGGCAGTTCTCTTCTGTTCTTTGGGCAGTTTCTTTATCTCTCCCACAGCCAATCCTCCCTCCAGGAGACATCATCTGTTAATGGACCATTAATTATTAATTATCTTCTGTTATGGCCACTGAGTGTCCCTGCATGGCTGATCAAATTCCATCATCCCATGGGGAGATGCTCTGCCCAGGGGAGGAGCCAAGCATTCCTACCTGGATACAATCTCACCCTGGAACACCCCAGCAGCCTTTGCCCACTGCATTCCCAGAGGAGCAGCTTTCTTCTGCCCTGCATTCCCAGAGGGAGAGCAGGCCCATCTCCAGCAGCCCTGGAGCTTCAGAGGAAAACTCCACCCTTGTCCAGGATCCCTGCTGCAGCAGAACCACAGCTGGCACTGCAGGAGGGCTGAGCCACCATGGGATGGGACTGTGCCACCACCCTGACCCACAGGGGGTCAGTTCTGACTCTGGTAGTGTTGGTTTGCAATACTGCATTTTTATTTTTATATTTCCTTTTAATATTTTTTTTCCCTAGTAAAGAACTGTTATTCCTACTCCTATATCTTTGCGTGACAGCCCCTTAATTTCAAAATTATAATAATTCAGAGGGAGAGGGTTTGCATTCTCTATTTCAAGTGAGGCTCCTGCCTTCCTTAGCAGACACCTGTCTGTTCAAACCAAGACACACAAATATTGCAAACCAGCAGCTGCAGAGATCCCTGGTGCCAGAAATGATCTTGGATCACTCTCAGCCTCTGTGCACTCCTGAGTGCCCCACAGGAGCTTTTCCATCTGCACCTTGCTGGGTACCTGCAGGGACAACTTGCTTTTTCTGAGGCCAAAAGTGCAGGGATTTCCTGAAAAACTTCAAAACAGGCTGCAAAAATCTGAGGAGAAGCCTGAGATTGGATGGTTCAAAATTCATGGGTCTAGAGGCAAAAAGAACTTGACTTGTTTGCTCTCTTCGGCTCACCTGGCAGGCTGAGAGGTTTCCCTGAGCAGTCAGTTCATTGGCAGTTCCCAGTGGGCATTTTCTTGGAGCTGCTTGGCCTCCAGGGCAGCTGGATCAAAAAGAATGAAGTTAAAAAATTAAATTATTTAATTCCTTTGGAATTCCATCCCCAATCAGCCATTGTGTAAATATAGGAACATCCCCCTTTCCCCACTGCTCAAAAAAAGTGGTTTTTGGCCACAGAACCATGGATTTTAACCCAAATATAGTGGTTTTCCTGCTCAGCTGATTATTCACATATTTCAAAAATTACATTATGTGGGGTTTTTTTTGTGCCTCACCTCCAGCCCTGCATTCTAACCCTCAGAATATTGAGAATGCCAGATGCCCTGAGTGTTTAACTCTCTTTTTTGAGGGGACTTACTAGAACCCTGCTGGGCACTCCAGGCAGTTGCCAGCAGTGTAATAATGGCCCTGCCTGCAGTCTATGAGGCAATGGCTCTGGCAGTCCAGGCTGCAGTCAGCTGAGAGGGAAGAGACCCCTGAAAAAAAGAAAATCAAATAAAATTAAGGTGCAATTAACAAATATTCAAGATGCCAAGCTAAACAGCCACTTACTATTACACCATGATGAAATATCACTGCCTGTTATCACACTCAGCCTGAAGTGTTGAGGGCTAAAATTAAGAAAAATTTCAAATCTGCTCCTTTAAGATTTCTAAGTAAATTTTCTAAGCACAAAATCCTGGGGGAAAGCCCAATTTCAGATGTTTTATCAAACTAAACCATTCACCTCTGGAAAAGGCAGCAGGGAGCTTTTCCCATGCCTTTCTCAGCTTTAGGAGAGATCTTGTTTTGTTTGCCAGGAAGTTGAAACTCTCAGTTTTCAGATGGAAAGAGCCAAGGGATAAAGGAGGTGCTGTGTGTTTTGTCATTTCAGAATTTCATCACTTCAACCAAATACTGCTTTTTCTTCTCTATTTCAGCTGTTCAGTCCACACAGTAAAGGCAAATTTACCCGTTTCTCTTCAAGAAATCTCCTAACATCTCATTCTCTGAGAGGAAGGTGATAAATTCGTCACAAAGAGGAAGACACCTGAAAGCTGAATTTAAAAATTTGAACTAATTTGAATATCTAATTAACAAATATTATTATATTATTTATCAAATTATTATTATTTGAATAATAACTAACTAATTTGATTACCTCCCTTTTTGCATTTCTTACTGTCAGATTTAGATTTTCTCAGGCCTCTGTCCCAATGAATTACTTTGGATTTTAAAAGTGAGTTTCACCATGAGAATTTCAGAGGAAGTTCCTCACAAGGAACCAAACCTGAGTGGGCAGGGTGGGGAGGAAAGTTCCAGGAATTTTCCTCCTTTGTTTCATACTGAAAAAAGCACCTTGGGATTGTTGTTATCACACTGACATTTTCATGGTTTTTTTCTCTGTTTAGAAAATTGAAGCTCCTTGGTGAAAGCTGATCTGTCTTCTCTCCTGAATGAATTCCTAAAGAGATTGTGCAGCCACACTTGATTACCAAAATGAGCTAAAAGCTGCCATCTTTAATGCTGTCTAGCTTTGAGAAGGAAACAGCATCATCAACAATTACAAACAAAGCCAAAACAAAGCCAAAAATACCTAACAAAACAGACAAAAAAAACCCCACTCACACACACAAAAACAAACAAACAAACCCAAAAAAGGAAAAAAACAAAAAAAAACCCCAACAACAACAGCAACAAAAACCCCCCCAAAAACCTAAAAAAACCCCCCAAAACCAGAAAAACAAATCCAAAATGAAATTTGCTTGTACAAAAGTCACCTACTCACCTCTGAGGAAGGTCCTCAGGCTACAGAACAAAACCAGCCAACCCAAAGCCTGAGCCATGGGAGCTTGTGAGTTCCTAACAAGAAGAAAAGCTCAGAGCTTCTGACGAAAATGTTTCTGAGCACCTGGTGCTGCCTTTGTGGAGGCTCAGGGTAACCCAAGCCCTTCCAGGTAATCACTTTCCAGCCCAGCCCGAGTGAAATGGAAACCAAGCTGCAGGAAGAGGAGCTGGACAAAGAGTTCATCCCAGGGGAGCTCCCTGCAGCCCTGCTGAGGCTGAAATGTGAGAAAAACTCCTTTAAACGGGACATAATGAACACTCTTGGGGCATCACAAGGAAAATTGGAAGTACATTTGTCACCATCTCACAGGTCTGTGTGGCTGCCCAAAATGGAGGAAAGGGTCCTGCGGGGTCACAAATGTCGTCTTTTCCTTCAACACCCAGGTGAAGCATTCTAGGTGAAATATTCTAGGTGAAATATTCCAGGTGAAACATTCTAGGTGAAGAATTCCAGGTGAAGAATTCCAGGTGAAGCATTCCAGGTGAAGCATTCCCTGTTTGCCAGCTGTTTGTTCTGCAGTTTGAGGTTTTTGCTGGAAGCTGCAGGCCTGGATGAGCTCCTGTCAAAGCAGGATTCTCCCTTGGAATGTTCACTATCCACTAATTTTTCCCTTTCCAAGGTAACTCCTTGATAATTCTGGGCACTGGGGAGGAAGAATCTCTTCAAATTTCATGGAATCCCAGAATGGTTTGGTTTGGAAGGGAAATTAAAGATCAGTTCCACCCCCTGCCATGGCAGGGACACCTCCCACTGTCCCAGGCTGCTCCAAGCCTCAGTGTCCAACCTGGCCTTGAACACTTCCAGGGATCCACATCTTCTCTGGGAATTCCATCCCATCCCCTCACCACACTCACAGGGAGGAATTTCTTCCCAATATCCCATCTCAACCTTCTCCCTTCCAGCCTGAAGCCATTCCCCCTTGTCTGGTGACTTCTGGAAGGGAGCTGAGGACAGCTTCAGTGACAGCAAAAATCTGGGAAGGGCAGCCCTGCCACACACAGAAGGAATTTCACTCCAGGGCTGCCTGACTTCACTTCCTGAACAAAGACCTTTAGGATTTGGACCAAAATATGAATTGTGCATTATCCTTGAATTGTCCAAGTCTCCTCATGCAGGTGATGGAGAACATTTCCAGGCAGGAGGGAGGAGAAGCTCTGACCATCACATCATGTCCACAGAGAGGCCTCACACCTCTCTTCCCACCCAGCAAAGCACTTTTGCACTTCTAAAAGTCTTCAATTAGACTCCTCCAGTAGAACTCAGATGTGTCTTTTCTTCCTATTGTACAACTATTCCTGAAAATCTCTGCAATTATCCTATATTACAGGCAAGAATTGCCAATTAAAACCTAATCAACACAGTGTAAAGGCAGGCTCCAGGCCAAGTGCTTCTAATTTTCTTCTAATTTTCAACCTGCTTGTCCCTTGTACTTCAGAAAGTTCAGAAAAGATGGAAGATGCAATAGGAGGCAGAAGAAATAAGAGGAAGGCTTTGATTCACTTTGTCTGGTTTCCAGTTCCCCAATTAACTACGGAATACTCAGATTTATGCAGAGATAGCTCAGGGGTCAAGTTCCCTCCTGTTGCACTGCAGAATTCTCAGATCTATGCAGAGATAATTCACAGGTCAAATTCCCTCCTGTGGCAGGTACTGGAGCATGGGGAAGGGTCAGCTGTTTAATTGTGGTCTCATTTGAGGGATGAAATGCTGATTTGTCCTTCCTCTGATCAGCCACTGGAGCTCTGACTTGCTGGATGTCACACCTTAGCTGGGATAGCACCCCTGAGAATTCCCAATTCCCAGCACAAAAGCTCTCAAAGCAGGTCCTGATCTGCTTCATCCACACCCATTTGGAACCTTCCCACTTCCACTGCAGTCAGCAGCAAGGAAAACCTGCCCTGATTGCTTCTCCTCACTCACAGAGTCCAAGCCCTGTGGGGCAGCAGCGACCTGGGACTCACTCCAGGATTTTGGGTTGCTTCCACACAGCAGCAGCAGCAGCAGCATCACTCATCCCAAACATCCCCAAACCCCTCCACTCCACACTGAGCTCTCTCTTCCTGGCTATAAAGAAAAGCTGCTCTGGTTTCATCCTCCTCTGTCAGCAAACAAATGGACATGGATTGAATTTTAAATCAATCAGCGATGGCAGTGTGGCTCCAGCAAGGAAAATAAATAGGAATGTCTTCTTCTCCGTGTAGGTGTTGGAGGATGACCAAGATTCAGCAGATTCATCCCTCTGGGATACAAATAGCTCAGCTTCCAGCACTGACATACTCATCTCTCCTCTGATATTGCTCCTGCCGCTCCTGGCTGTGTCTGGAAAGCTCTGACTTCTCCTGAACTCTTTGGTCAATCCTAAAGAAACCACTCAGCCCTGAAATATTTGGAGTCCTTCACCATTTTTCTTGATGTGACCCCCAAAAACTCATTCTGCTCAGCTCAGTGGCTGCTCCCAGGTGTGGAATCAGCAGCACTACAAGGGCAGGAGTTCCTCAGAGCAAGAATTTTGGGTGTGAACACACTGGAAAGACCTGGAGCCTCGCAGGGAGCTCCAATCACTCATCCTGAAATTGGTTTCCATTTCCACACAGGTAATTTTCCTCAGCCATCAAACCTGATAAAATATCCCTTTCCTAAATGAAAAATATGCAAATGCCCCAAATTGCACATCTCATTTCACCCACAGCAAGTGAGGAGGTGAAAAGTGGGGAAAGGACAGAGCTCAAAGCTGGGGGAAAAGCAGGAGCTGGAAATCACATCGGGAATTATTTTGTTACTTATTTGTATAGATACAAATTTCAGTAGCTCCAACAGCTCACAGAGGTTTCAAAACAAAAGGAAAAATCTGTGATTTGGAGTCCAAACTTCTTGTACAGCAGCTGGAACTGCAAGCCACCCCTTTGTTTGATAAAATTACAGGAATGGAAGTGATTGGTGAGGGTGGAGCCTCCTCTCCTGTGCTTCCTTCTCCCTTTTCCTCTTTTTTTAATTCTTTTTATTACCCAGACAGAATTCTGTGGATTAATACATTGAAATTCCCCTTTTAAGGCTGCAAAGTCAGGGCTACCTTTTTCCTGCAGGCATTTGTATAAATACATGCCCCCTCATAAAAAAAAAAAAAACTCTGCAAGCTAATGACACTTATAAAATAGATTGATAATTCACTGTGGGATTTTGAGCAGCTCCAGTGCTTCCAATATGTTCATCCCAATGACCTGAAGAGAAAAAACTAGGAGCAAATATCACAAAATAACACTACTCACCAATACAAAACCCTCCAGATTTACTGAGAGGTGCTGCAGTGACACAGAGGCCACTTTCCTGTTGGGCAGTCTAGGGTAAGTTGGGAAAAGAGGACAAAAAATAGCAAATTAACATGAAAAAAAAATTAAAATCAGGGATGTTTTTGGTTGGAAAAAACCTGAGAGATCATTTGGTTCCAAACACTTGACCTGAGGGTGGCATGAGCAGGATGCCAGCACACACCCAAGATGTAACTGGGAGGTTTTCCCCTTCTGGAATAAACTGCAGCAGTGCAAAATCACAGCACAGCTTTATTATTCATGTTAAACTCCATCCTTACTAAGCTTGCACAGTTAAATACTGAATTTACAAAGGCAATAAGTGATGTAGAGGAAAAATTTAGTGGTGTAACACAGAAAATCTGAGCTTCAGGAAAATTTAGATGAAGATGAAGCAGAGCTTTCCCAGCCATCTCCAGCAGCACAGCATGGAAAGCTGATGGAAATGGGGAGTGAAAGGCAGCAGGAGGGGAGGCAAAAAAACAAGGGGTAAATTGTAGATCCAGAGAATCCAACAGCAAAACATTCCTGGATTTCCACAGGGCTAAGGCTTGACACAACACTGGTATAACCTATGTCAGATGTATTTACATTAAACTCAGCTTTGACAGAGAGTGGTGGAACACACAACAAAAAAAAATTTGCTGTGCCACCAAACCCTCCCAGCCCTGAAATGCGGCGTGGCAGAGGCAGCACAGACAGACAGACAGAGTAATCACAGACAGACAGAGGCACTCCCTGCCAGAGTGGGGCTGGGCAGAGCTGTGTGTCTTAGGTTGGAAATGAAAGATGTGTCCAGGGGTGTGTGTTCTATCCCCATCTGTCAGAGCTGGGGCAGTTCTCTTCTGTTCTTTGGGCAGTTTCTTTATCTCTCCCACAGCCAATCCAGGAGACATCATCTGTTAATGGGCCATTAAATATTAATTATCTTCTGTTCATGGCCAGTGAGTGTCCCTGCATGGCTGAGAAAATTCCACCATCCCATGGGGAGATGCTCCGCCCAGGGGAGGAGCCAAGCATTCCTACCTGGATACAATCTGCCCCTGGAACACCACAGCAGCCTTTGCCCACTGCATTCCCAGAGGAGCAGGTTTCTTCTGCCCTGCATTCCCAGAGGGAGAGCAGGCCCATCTCCAGCAGCCCTGGAGCTTCAGAGGAAAACTCCCCCCTTGTCCAGGATCCCTGCTCCAGCAGAACCACAGCTGGCACTGCAGGAGGGCTGAGCCCCCATGGGATGGGACTGTGCCACCACCCTGACCCACAGGGGGGCAGGGCATGTTCTCACTCTGGCAGTGGTGTTTTGTATTACTGCATTTTTATTTTATTTTTATTTTTTCCTACTAAAGAACTGTTATTCCTCCTCCCATATCTTTGCCTGAGATCCTCTTAATTTCAAATTTATAACAATTTGGAGGGAGGGGGTTTACATTCTCTATTTCAAGGGAGGCTCCTGCCTTCCTTAGCAGACACCTGTGTGTTCAAACCAAGACAGTGAGCCCCAGGTGCTCCCAGCTCCAGTGACAATCGCTGCTAAAAGCTGTCATTAATCCCTCTCAGACAGGCAGGACTCCCTCAGTTTGCTTCACACCTGTTGCTGGATCAATTCCATCTCCTGCCCTGCTGCAAATCGAACTTTGTTAAACACTCCAAGTGCTGCTCATGATACCAGAGCATTTATCCCACTTGTCTCTGAGCAGATAATCCTTCTTTTATGAGATGGGCAGGACCAGACTGACCCTTCCTTGGTGCAGCCTCCCAGAACTTTGGATTTCCCCTGCTAAAGCTGAAACACAGCCCAGGGCTGTCCCTGGGTGTTGTCACAGGGCAGGCAACACTTCCAAAATTTATAAATCCCCCTTCAACACAGGATGTATTTCTGTTGGTGCCGCCTGCACCCTGAGAAAATTCAAGCAACTGACCACATAATTATGCTGCAATTAATGAAAACTACATTGAGAGACTGCTGAAAGTCTCATATTTCTTCATATTGTCCTTCATGAGGAGGGCAGGAAAACTCAGTCCCTTTTGATCCCTGCTGCCCATAAACCCTTCACGCCCAGTTGTGCCAGCAGCAATTATAATTCTTGGTGTCTTCCAGCTCCTGAGTCTGATTGGCATCCCTTGACTTGCTGTCAAAAAGCACATCTGAAATTCCCCCCAGCAGCTGATGCTGCCCTCAGCTCCCCCTGCTGGAAGGCTCAGGAGGAAGTAGTTTCATAAATATGGTTTGTTCATCACTGGAAAGTAAATAAATAGGCAAAAATGGATCATTGGTGTTGGATCCACACTATTGATGTTGAATCCAGCAGAAGGATTGGATCATAAAATCTTCAAAAAATAGAAACACAGCCAGTGCTTCTTTCTCAAACAAAGCTGGTGCTGAAATAGCTGCAGGAAGCAAGAGAAATGTGCAGAGGGTTTGCCAAAGGGAGCAAGGGAGGCATTTTTTGGGCATGGAGAGTGATAAACAGGGGTTTTTTTTTGGGTATGGAGAGTGATAAACGGGGGGGTTTTTTTGGGGGCATGGAGAGTGATAAAAAAGGCGTTTTTGGGCATGGAGGGTGATAAACGGGTTTTTGGGCATGGTGATAAATGGGGGGTTTTTTTGGGCATGGAGAGTGATAAACAGGGGAGTTTTTTGGGCATGGAGAGTGATAAACAGGGCTGGCTCCAGCTCTGCTGTCTGCCAGGACAGTCCAGGCTGCAATGAGAGCAGCAGCACAGCCAACATTCTGGAGATACAGCCCAGGAATTCCTGCAGCTTCTCGATAAAACCTCTCAGTCCCTGCTCGGGCTTTGTGGCCAGGTGGAATAATTGTTTGGCTTCTCCCTGAGCAAGCTCCAAAGGCCCCAATCTGTGGAAAGACAGAAACTTCTGCAGATACAGGAGGGTTTGATCTGCAGCCTTGGAAGGAGCTTGGATTGATGTAAAAATAAAGTACACAGACATTAAGTAGAAAAATCATAAACTTACGTTTCTATAGTTGTAAGTAAGAATATGCTTTAAGCAAGTGAGAAACTGCATTGGGTAAGACAGTGAAGAATCTAAAGTAATGTGATTATATAGAGTAAGCTAAGAGTTTAGAAGTTATAGAAGCATATAAGAATCAGAGCATGTATATACCTCACAGAGCATCCAGTCCAACCTTAAAACACAAAAAAAAACCTCACAACACCCAACAACTGGAGTCTGGATAACCCAACCCTTTCCATACACTGATAAACTAGCACAAAATATGCAGAAAGAATGTGCATAAAAATAAATGAAGAAAATAAAAATAGATAATAATAAAATAAAAAAGAAAAGAAAATAGAAATAAAATAAATAAATAAAATAGAATAAAAATCAACAAAATAAATAAAGAAAAAATAAAATAAATAAAGAAAATAAAATAGAAATAAATAAATAGGAATGTGCAGAAATATCACAAGTTTAAAGGCTCCAACCAGCACCAGATCTGCTTTTGAGAGACCCTGCCCTGCATTTTATTGGCAAACCAAACTGCTGCCACAGCAGAAAAGCAGAGGTAGCTGCTGACTCCAACAAAATTGCACTTTAATTTCAAAGTGCCCCCTGCCACTGCCATTATTTATTTGCTTCATTTCTTAATTAATAAAATCACAGGAGTAGGTAACAAAACAAGGGCATCAGCATAACCACCAGAGATTTAAATATTGCTTTGAGTGTGGCAACTGCCCCTTCCAAAAAGCCTCTTCTTGCAGGGAACAGGAAAGTTTAAAGCCTCGTACATCCTCTGAAACCCAGGATCAATTCTGTCAGCCAGCAGCAGCAGAAGTAACTCTTTTTAAGCCCTGCCAAGACCTTGCAGGAGATTTTAGCAGGGAAATTGGTCTGTGGCAGAAGTCTCCAAGGCCAAGCTGGCAGCTTAAGAGGCAGAGACTAGAAAGAAGAAAAGCCTGAAGTGAGTGCCAGCAACAGAATATGAAATGATTGAAAGGAGTTCTGGACAAGAGGAAAAAAGGCTTTCAAAACATCAGGCTGGTAATTTATCAAAAGCTGCAAGTGTTAGATTGAGGGAGCTCACATAACCCATCAGAGGCACTTAATGATTGCTTCCTCTCTTCATCCCAAAGTCCTGATAAAGGAAATGTTTCCAGTGGAATGCTCAGATCCAGATGAAAGCACTGAGTGGCTCTGACAGGACAGGAGATGTGAAACCAGCGTGTCCATCCAGGAGGAAAAACTTCAGGCCAGCTGGATCACGTCAGGAATTCATTTGAAAGCTGAAAATATTAAATATTCTCACAATGTCTAACTGCAACTAAAGGGCGTTTAACAAAACTGAATTCCTGTCAGGATGCACTGCCTTACAAGCCAATATGATCCTGATTTCAGGGTTTTGTGGCTTGAACTTATTTTGCAGCCCTGAACAAAGCTGCTGGGATGTTTATTTATCCCTGGAAGTTTTACAGAGCCAGCATTGTGCAAGTACAGTTTGAATTAGAGGTGCCTTGCATCCACTAGAATTGATATGTGCACGAGGAAAAAAAAATGTTAAATCCACATTCCTGATTTATTCTCCACAGCATGCCCAAAAATCATTATTTCTCATTTCCAAGCTTAAACACTTGAACAGCCTCTTTATCTCACTTTTACCTGCTCCAGGAGTGTCAGGATGCTTTAGCAATTATGAAAAAAGCTCTTGAAAACCTGAAGATTGGCCCACTCATGCTGACTCCATTCTTCCAAGCATCTTTCAGATCCCTTTTTCCACTGCAATGTCTTCTGTCAGCTGAGTTTCTGGAACTCACCCCTATTTCCAGGGGGAATTTTAGCACAGGCACCAGGGCTGCATCCAGGGAACTGAAGAGATGAAACTTCTTCCCTCACTGTAGAGAAAACTCTAAAGCTATTGTTAAAATACCCTATTCCTTGGAACAAAGGCCATGCTCCATATAATGGGTTTTTTTCTTTGCTGGTGAGTCACTGTCGCTCAGCAAGCAGCACTAAAAAGTTCATTTAAGCTTTGCCTGAAAGTTCATTTAAGTTTTTTAGGTTTTTTTTTTCCCTCAAAGATCCGCTTTGCAGGCTTAAAAAAAGGAAGAAATTTAAACAGGGAGCACATCTCTCAGTGGCAGCACTTCTGTAGCTCTGGAAAATTCTATCAAGTGAGACATGAAACAAAATCTGAGTTTCTAAACTCTGGTGCTTCTCACTCAACTTTTCTTACTTCTTTTTTCTTTTTTTTCTTTTTTTTTTTAACAGAAGGAAAAATCAAGATCGGGGGCAGGGCATGGCATTTCAGCAGATTCTCAGAGCTGTTAGGGTTAGGGTTAGGGTTAGCAGCCTTTTCTCACTGCATTCCCAGAGGAGCAGCTTTCTTCTGCTCTGCATTCCCAGAGGAACAGCAGGCCCATCTCCAGCAGCCCTGGAGCTTCAGAGGAAAACTCCACCCTCACTCAGTGGCCATGAACAGCAGAGATCTCCTGGAGGGAGGATTGGTTGTGGGAGAGATAAAGGAAAACTGCCCAAAGAACAGAAAAGAACTGCCCCAGCTCTGACAGATGGGGATAGAACACACAGCCCCATTTCCAACCTGAGATATCCCCAAAAAATACTGCTTAACAAATTTATGATCAGTAGCCAAGTGTCCTGTAGATCTTCACTTGGGTCAGCCACCCCAACCCAGCTCTTGTTTACAGGACAGATTTGTACTCACACCTGGGGATAACTGTTTTATTCTTTTCCAAACCCAGGGCTTGGCTTGTGAAGCAGCCCAGGGAGGTTTTTTTAATCCTTGTTTAGCCTAGCATGAAATTGTTTTCCAGGTAGAGATTAATTCTGCAGCAGCTTCTCCCCTTGTTGGGTAATTTGCTGAGCTGGAGAGGCCCGTGCTGAACCAGGGCGTCCCCTTATCAGCAGTGTCACAACAGGAGTGTCACACGAGCCCTTTGGCATCTCCTGGCACTGCATATCCTCTGCCCCGAGGATTTCAGGCAGTGCTTTCACTTCTCCTAAACAAAACAGACAGCTCCTCACACGGAGGGATGGTTGGCAGCTCCCTGACTGCTCGAGACAAAAGGTTTTGCTGCAAAAAGCCTTTTTGATTCCGTTGTTTGTCATTTCAGGTTTGCTGGACAGTGTGAGCTGAGGAGCTGTTTCTCACTAATCTGCTTTCTTTCCAGTTTGAACTGTGTTTTTCCTTAGAAAAACAGAACAAGGCACCTTTTGGAACAATTCATCTCTTTCACCAGGTGAATTAAAAGTGGGGATTTTATAAAGTGAAGGATCTGTGTTTAATTTTGTACCTCTCAGTGCTGGGGCAGTGTTCAACCCCGAGCTAAGATTAGTTCCTTTGTTCCACTGCAATTCCAATTTAGAAGTTTCCCCCACACTTGTTGTTTTCTCTGTCTCCACTCCTCATTTATCTTCATTTATCTTCATTCAGCTCCTTCCTCTTTACAGCTCTGCCATCCCTGTCTTTCCCCTTTTCCCCTGATCCTTGCTCCTTTCAGCCACCATCACTTTGCTCTCATTTTCCTCCTGAGCTGCCACAACTGGAAACATTTAAGGAGGTTTTTTTCTGACTGGAGAAGGACTTTACAGGAATCCCATCTCCCTCCTAGGAGATCACACAGCTGACTTTTAATTTGTTGGTCATAATTTTTGCTGGACAAAGGCAGCAATGAATTTATTTCCTACACTTCAGGGTCACTTGGAGCTCTTCTTACCCGTGGAAATTTTCTTTAACACCCTGTTCTGGGCCAGAAATCCAATTTTACTTACTCTTCATCATGAGCAAGAATAGCAGGACTGAGCACTTAAAGTCCTCTACATTAAGATATTTTTCATCAAAATAACCCCAAAAGTTACAGATGTGACTTTTCCTCTCCACACCTCCGTCGACCTCAACTTCTCAGGAAATCTGAGCCCTTGGAAGGCTTACAAGTGTTACAACTCTGCATAGAGCTCTTAGAGGAAGAAATGTCAGTGTCTAATAGCTGAGCTCACTTCAAATCATCCAACTTGCCTGGAAAGAGTGTTTGACCAATTTCCAAGAATACCAATCACACGTTAGATTCTCTTACTGGAAATTCAAGGAAGGAAAAAAGATTGCTTGGTGAAACGTCACCAAGTGAAAAGCTTTTGTTAGGGAGAAAAAGAACTGAAACTTGTTTTCTCTTGATATTTACCCTTTTTGTTTACATCTGAAAAAAGGAATGTCAATTCCACTTCAAAATCAAAGCATTTTGTATTTGTTTTTTGTACTCTGTTTTCCCTTAAAGCCACAAAGATATTCACAGAGAATTTTCTGTGCAAACAATGGTTTTCACTTCCATTGTTCTCCCATCTCCATTGCAGCAGAAAAGAGACATAGTTTCAAAGCCAGCTCTAAACAGAATTTGCATTCAGAGCATTTATTGCTTTAATTATTGTTTGCATATGAAATTTGGGACAGCAGCCCTCGTAGGGGACAGCTGCACTCACCAGCTGAGCAGCTGCCTGGGGAGAAGGCCCAGGGGTTCTTTCCTCAGCTCATTCCACAGAAATTCCCACCCAGAACTCCTGAAATCAGGTCTGGGACTGACCCTGCTCCCTGGGATGTGTCCATCCTGCACCATGAGGGATCCAAACTCAAATTTAACAGGGAAGGATGGGATTGTGCAGATAAAAACCAAGGCTCAGCTGGGCTGGATGACACAGAGGGGCTTCAGCAGCAGCTGGAGAATTTTGCAGTGTATTTTTTGTCATTCTGCAGGAGCAGAGAAGATTTGCCTCCTCACCCCTTGGCTTCAGGTTCCATCCTCATTAAGGAGAGCAGAACTTGCCCACACTTAATGAAGCAGATCAGGCACCATCTTAGAGCCTTCCCATTGCTCAAACCTGCTCAAATAACTCAGCAGAGATTTCACATCACGAGACCAGAGCCAAAATGCTTTGCACCACCAGCAGCTGCTGTGGCTTTTGTGGTGGAAACCAGCTTGGCTTTGACCCCAAATTTCCCCTGTGTGATCCTTGGATTACAGCTGGAACTTCACAGCCCCAGCAGCCCCCGAGGGGCACTGCCAGCTGGAACAAGAAAAACACACCCAGGAGCCACAGGTCTGCCCCCAGCACCATCAGGTCACTGCACCAGCAGTTGCTACTTGGAGGAAAAAAATGCCAAAAATGTGAAAGTGGCTTAAAATAAACGGAAAATCAGATTTTTACAGTAATTCACAGACACGGGTTATTTTCTCAGGAGCTGTATTAGCCCTGCCATTAGCAATGCCACAGACACCTGTAAAATGTGAAGTGGATGAAATGTTGGATGCCTGAATGAGTGGGAAGTGTTTTCCCAGTGCCAGTTTGCAGAGCTGTCCTGGTCCTTGAGCAATCCCAGTACTCAATTTCATATTCTGCCTCCCTTTTGACACTGCAATCATTGCAAGGTCAGGGCTGGGGACCCTTCAGGAAATTGAACTGCAGCTTAATTGTCAGCTCAGGGAGACAAAGGCAGAAAAACACTGGTTTGAGAGCTGGGGCTGGGAAATCTTGGCAGGGAAAGGACCTGGAGAGAAGGAGCCGTATTCATGAGGAGTGCAACAGAATCATTTTCCAAGCAGGGGGTTTCATTTTCTTCTCCATTCTGGGCTTTCATTTCCTTCTTCAATCTCTGCTTTTGAGCATCAAGATATGTGCCACCAGCTCCAAAGTCATTTCAGCACCAAGTAACCTCAGAAGAGGGAAATTACAGCTCCAGCTCCCACCAAACCGGGAGCAATGCAAGTTGAGGAAAAAGGTGCTTTATTTTCAGGATGGCACAGCAGGTGTGGAAACCCATCTGGCTTTAAGACAATGAGAACCAATATTAATCATCAAAAGAACACAGTGGTTAGGGAAAGAACAGCAGCAAGGGAATTTCAAATTCTGCTTTTAGGGAGTGCTCTGCATTTTAGCTGATACAGAATAAACCACGTGAGGTTGTTGTATAGCAGTGAAACTTGGGGAAATTTAACCTTGCAATTCTTTAAGGGGAGAATTAAAGGTGATGAATTCTTGCCCTCCCTGGGTGTGAAGGCACAGGGAAAATCCCAGATCAACTCCAAGTGCCAACAATTCAACATCTGCACACTTCAGTGCTGAGCTCACTCCAAGGACATTCCTGGAGGCTGAGGGAGACAGAATGAGAATATCCCTAAAATGATATTCCCTCTTGCAGATTCAGAGCAGAGGAACTTGTCCATGGGCTCAACAATGTGATTTACAGGACAGGAGAGGGGGACAATATCAGGCCAACCTGGCTGGGGAGGGGGAATAACTCTTCAGAATTATTTAATCAGAATTTCTCTCCCAATCCCTTAAACTTCTCCATGTGGCAGCCAGGAGTCCAAACCGTCCTGCTGGGCTTTCAGCACCTTTATTTCAGAATAAATCCTTCCTCAGGGTGGCTCTAGATCAGACTCCAGACAGGAATGTCCAGACCCCTCAGAAGTCAAGGGAAACAGTAAATAAATATCTTGAAGAAGGCTCTTCTCACCGCTGCTGGAAAAACCCCAGTGAGGTCATTTTCTGGTGAATGAATGGTTTTGTGCAGCAACACAGAAACATAAGAGAGAAAATACAAGCACCCAGAGCAAAGTTGAAATTTAAACAGCTTCTAAAACCAACTAGAAATGAACCAGTAACCAGCCAAGAGAGACTAAAGGAGGTAGAACACAATATAATCCCCAAAACAAAGAATTACAATAATCAATTCCTTCAGCAGCAAAGGCCTGAGCTAAGCACTCTGCTTTGATAGCATTTATTCAGGCCATTATTTCTGAGATATTGTGTCAGCAGAGGGAAAGCAAGTTGGGGTCTCTTATTTATCCACAAATACTTGCTCTGTGCAAATGAATATTTGTAAGTTGTTAGGTTGGGATATTTCCAAAAAAAAAAAAAAAAAAAGCATGGTAGAGGCAGCTGCAGGACCAAAAAAAGCCAGAAAAATAATGAGTCTCACACAAGAAATGGATGGAAGGGAAATAAAATCTGTATTACAACTCCTGCCCCTGCCAAGCCTTTCCAAGCATTCACAAATGAAGAGATTTTTGTAATTAGGAATTCCTGCTCAATCGCCACCCCTTAGAACAACTTCACACTCTCACACTGAACTTTTGACAACAAGCAGATTTCCCCAGTATTTTCTGCCAGCAATGTGTATTGCCTCAGCTGCCTGATTTTCCAAGATAGTGTGAAATATCCCTGAAAATTCCACATTTTTGGAAGTGAACACAGGAAAACAGCAATATTTAGGGGAGCCATGGATTTATTTGCAGCCCCTCAGAGGCACAGGGAGAAACCACACACACACATACATCAGGATTTAGGCAGTGCCTGGAAACAATGTGCGTTTTCCATTTTATTTTACACAGCAAGGAATTCTGCTTGCAACAAAACTTAGAAAACATCAAGCAGCTTCCCTCCTCATTGTCCAACATTCCAGCTGAAAATTAATCCAAGTGAAAGCAATACAAAAATCAGAGTAAACCAGCTCCTGAAGCAAGTGACACCAGATGAGCACCAGTGGGTTTTTGGCACGGGTTTCTGTGTTTGTCACAGCTTTGCTGCAAGGGCAGCAGGGACTGAGCCTTGCCAGGGAAATGGCTCATCCAGAGATGTCACCTCAGCTGGGGAGGAAGGACAAACAGCCCTCCTTGCCTCCCTGCTGCAGGTGAACACCTGCAAGGTCAATAAAGCAGCAGAAAGGCTCCTCAGGGGAACTTTCATCACTTGGTTGTTCTGTGCCTGCTGAGTTTTGTTCCCACTGGTTTTTTTTGATGGCTCTTTTTTGGTGGGGTTCAGCAGTTCAGAGTTTCTGAGGCGTTCAAACGCTGTCACATTTTGATTTTTGTGTTTTCCACCCTCACTCAAAAACCAGGCAAAAACTACCAGTGACTGAGCTTTTTATTTGTTGTTTTTAGAGGCCTGTGAAGCAATTCCAGCTAACACTGAGCATTTCGATGAAGTGTGAAATCATGACATCTCTCCCTGCTTCTCCAGCCCCATCCTTCCTCCTCACCCTCTTCAGGAGCAATGCCAAAGCCCTGCTAATGGCTCTGCTTTTGTCACAACCTTCAATTTAACAACCACCACCACCAAAAAAAAAACATTAGCAGAAGAGCTTAATGCTTTAATTGGAGCTCATTTGAAAGAGTTCATTAGACAGGCAGCACTTTGTGCCTGATTTTCCAGCCTACCCGACCTGCCAGGGGCTGGGATCAAGCAGGGACATTAATTAACAAGCCCTGGGTCACCTCTGTCTTTGCAGACACATGAAGGTGCTGCTGCTGGCTCACAGGGGAGCAGTTAAAATGCTTTTTGTTCCCTTCTTTCACCTCTGGCAAGGCAGTTCAGGGATGGATTACACAGGCCAACACACAGCCAAGGGATTGGGGGAAGAGCTTGGGGAAAAGGCTCTGAAAATGGAAGGATTTTTGTTTTCTGTTCCATGGGGGCATTCCAGTGCAGCAGGAAGGGAGCACTCAAGAGTCATCTGCTTTATGTTGTGTGAGAAACAAGAGAAACACTCTTCAAAGTTTTTAGGAGTTTAATAAGGGATAAAAGGGACAGTACCCAGCGCTGTTAGCTTAAAACAATTTTCTTATATACTTTTTCCTTGCATTGGTAAGTGCATATTCATGAGGATTATACATATTCAAACATTCCTGTGAGTTTACATGTTCAGGGAATTCTTTTGCTTTGTTTTAAAACCAAGCAAAACCAACCTTTGACTTGTCTTCATGCCATCCTGTAGATGAAATCAATATATTTCATTTCTTCTCGAGGTTCTGTTGTGTTGTTTGACATTTCCTGATAACTGGAGAGTCAGTAGTAAATTTTTCTCTTTTCAGTGTTATCATTTAGATAGGATACTCCCCAAGTACATTAAATCACCATTATCTATTTCACAGAACTATCTGAGTTACTCTTACCATTGTCAATTAGTTGTAAAAGCATTTATTGCTTCTGCAGCAGTTAATACACAGCACATAGTCTTTATTTCAATATTTTGCAGGAGTCTAAACTATAATATATTTATCACTCTAAAATACACAAGCTACACAGGGCCAGGCTATTGGCCACAAAGGCTGACAAATTATACTGTATCAAAATATATCAATTATACTGTATCAAAAGCAGTTAGAAGTGATTACAAATTGTACCATATCAAAATAATTTGTGAAAGTCAATATATAATAGCAAAAGCCAACAACTACATAGTTATTTATAGCATGTTGCATCTCTCCACTGCGGAGCTCGAGTCCAGAGCAGTTTGTGATGGGTTGGTGCTGGCCAAACTCCAGTGCACCCACAAAAATAATTTATAAATCATTTAGTTAAGCAGAGGAGAGGGAAAGAAAACTCATGGGGTGAGATAAGGATTAGGAGAAAACNGCATTCCAGTGCAGCAGGAAGGGAGCACTCAAGAGTCATCTGCTTTATGTTGTGTGAGAAACAAGAGAAACACTCTTCAAAGTTTTTAGGAGTTTAATAAGGGATAAAAGGGACAGTACCCAGCGCTGTTAGCTTAAAACAATTTTCTTATATACTTTTTCCTTGCATTGGTAAGTGCATATTCATGAGGATTATACATATTCAAACATTCCTGTGAGTTTACATGTTCAGGGAATTCTTTTGCTTTGTTTTAAAACCAAGCAAAACCAACCTTTGACTTGTCTTCATGCCATCCTGTAGATGAAATCAATATATTTCATTTCTTCTCGAGGTTCTGTTGTGTTGTTTGACATTTCCTGATAACTGGAGAGTCAGTAGTAAATTTTTCTCTTTTCAGTGTTATCATTTAGATAGGATACTCCCCAAGTACATTAAATCACCATTATCTATTTCACAGAACTATCTGAGTTACTCTTACCATTGTCAATTAGTTGTAAAAGCATTTATTGCTTCTGCAGCAGTTAATACACAGCACATAGTCTTTATTTCAATATTTTGCAGGAGTCTAAACTATAATATATTTATCACTCTAAAATACACAAGCTACACAGGGCCAGGCTATTGGCCACAAAGGCTGACAAATTGTACTGTATCAAAATATATCAATTATACTGTATCAAAAGCAGTTAGAAGTGATTACAAATTGTACCATATCAAAATAATTTGTGAAAGTCAATATATAATAGCAAAAGCCAACAACTACATAGTTATTTATAGCATGTTGCATCTCTCCACTGCGGAGCTCGAGTCCAGAGCAGTTTGTGATGGGTTGGTGCTGGCCAAACTCCAGTGCACCCACAAAAATAATTTATAAATCATTTAGTTAAGCAGAGGAGAGGGAAAGAAAACTCATGGGGTGAGATAAGGATTAGGAGAAAACACTTTAAGGGCAAAACAGGCTCAAAACTTTCAAAGGTATAAAGAAAAAAAAGAAAAAAAAAAGGTATATAAAAAATAAAGATATAAAGAAAAAAGGTATAAAGAAAGGTGTATAGAAAAAAAAGGTATAAAGAAAAAAGGTGTAAAGAAAAAATTTATTAACAGAATTAAAAGAGGATAATGAGATCTAAAATAAACCTTTAGAATGCCTTAGCCCTTCCTTCCTTCCCACTGACAGCACAGGGAGACAAAATATGGGTTTTTTAGTCAGTTTGCCACTTCTTAAATCTTTCTTTAGTCCCCTTAGAAAGGGGGTGTCTTTTGCTGTGCCATGGGGTCTTTCACAGGACACATTTTTACACAAATCTGTGAGTTTTTCCATGGGAAAACCAGGATGGAGCAGAGTCTTGAGTGGAGCACATGATCTCTCTCAGCGTGGAGTGAATCAGAGCTCAGGGTTGGGAGATCTGAGCCTCGCTCCCAGGTCCAACATCCACCCATGGCAAGAATTCAGGATGGAGCCAGGCTGCCATCTCAGCCTCACACCAGGGGCTTTTGGCCCCTTCTGAAGGTGTGCCCTGGTCTGAAGCTGCAATCACTGATGGTAAATGCTGCCACTTTTCAGGGCAGCTTCATCTGTAACGTGAGTCTCTGATGGAAACCCCACACCCAGCTACAAATCCAGAAAAAAATGAAAGGAAATGCAACTATTTCAAAGCCCCAAGTCTCCCATTTCTCAGTCATGTTTCCCTGAGGTGTTTTTGTGCTCCTTTGGATGATGTTTCAATTTTAGTAGGGAAAAAACCCAAACCCATTCAACTTTACATTAAAAACTGCCTTCAGACCCAGCATAAACCAAAGCCCAGATCCCAAATGAGCTGGACTCGGAAGGGATCAGCTGACATTCAACATCTCTACTAAAATCAAGAGTAAAAAAGGATGTTAGGCAAACAAACCATGCAGGAAACAGCACTTCTGGAGCTGAGACAGAAAGATTCAGCCTTGCCATAACTACTCAGTGTCAAAGGAGTCACAGGAGAAGCCAATTATCCCAAAAATGGTAGCAGGGGAGCTCATCCCTTATAAAAACAAGTAAGGAAATAATTTCCCACAATTGAAACAGATTTTCTTGGGGGAAACCAAAGGAACTGTTTAGAGTTGCAGTTGCACAGTTCTGGCTGTGCAGCAGAGAAGGATCAGGTGCTCAGGCACAATCTTGAAACTGTTAATTACCCAGTTCTCTGAGCTGTAGAAAATTATCACTGTTGAAAAAAGCAAACAAACCAAAAAGCACTCAACTACTTTTCCTGCCACTGGACAAAAATTAGGGCACATGAAGAGAGAGCACCTGAGCTTCTAGCATTCAATTCATAAATCTGTAGTAAAATTAGCATTTTACCTCTTACATTTCAACTCCAAAAGCTTTTGTTCTGCAGGAATATCCACTCCTCCATCCCCTCAGGAAGGCTCCACGTCCATGGAATTAAAGGAAAATTAAGAGGTGTCTTCTCCAAAGCATTGGCAGCACCCTCTGAGCTCAACTCCTGCTGCATCATTTTTAATGCCTGGAATTGGGAGCAAAATGAAGATTCCACCCTGAAGCCATGGGGGAATTTTTGGGATATTTTTAAGGATATTCCACATTTTTCCATTGGCAGTGCCTGGTGTTTTCTTTCAAGAGGAGTCATTGTCCCACAAGGAGCTCAGTTAGAAACTTAACCCTTTCTAACCTGAACTTTAATGCCACCCCAAAGCTGTTTGGTTTCCCTGAGCAGATGAAGGAATAAACAGAATATCCACTCTGAACCATTCATATCAAAGCAGACACAAACCCACATCGTGACACAACTTTTTAAATGCAAAACAACGGGTGAGGTTTAGCCAATAACCTGCTGAGTTATTTCCCTTTTTTTCTCATTGCAGTGATAGAAAATGAGGGGCTGTGTCCAAGGGAAGTTTGGCATCACTGAAAAAGGATGGGAAGGGGGAGCAGGTTCACATCTGAGCAATTCTGGTCCCTCCTGGGTTCCCTCCCATCTCCATCCCCACCCTCCCTGCTGTCACTTCCCTCAAGGGTGTTCTCAACACTCTCATTTTTCAAGCTCACAATGAAAAGTGAGACAGCAGAAATTTCATCTCTTCACACTAACGATGGCATATCCCCACATTAATTTCCTGTTTAATCAATTATAGTACTCTTCACAAAAGCAAATATTTTCCCAGGGAAATGCATAAAGCCAGAAAGATGTCCCCAAACAGTTTGAGCCATACATTTGGCATGTTCAGTTCTTCAGTAACTGCTTGGGAAGAATGGAAGTGATGCTTCAATCTTAATTGGAAAAGAGAAACAAAATGCATATTGTGTGGAGATTTAATAGCAGTTGTGAGGCATCACAGACATCATGCATTTGCAGGGTGATATTCAAGCTGAAAACAGCTTCTTATTTCAGACTTCACTTCTTATTTTCTTGTATTTTCAAATACAAGTTCAGAGCAGTCCTGAAAATCTCCACTCACCTCCTCACTCTGATTTTTAAGCACAGATCCCTCCTGTTGAATTTTCAGAGCTAAGACTAAACCCTCACCTAACTACAGCACTCATGAGTTAAGGTAGAACCAATTTCAGACTTTTACCAGCTGGAAATAATTCTGAGCACGGGAGGGGCATTACTGGACACCTCACAATGAGCATCTGCAGGACGTTGTTTGAAGTGATAAATTGGGATGTGCTGCCTCATGAATAATGCAGCTCCATCACAAAATGAAATAAATCCAAGTCCTCGGGTGTTTCAGCAGACGCTTTTGTGCCTTAAAGAGGGAGAAAGGGAAGAGATATATGAAGAGGAGATTCAGAAACAGCTCCTGAGCTGCCACTGGTGGCTTTTTAGCCAACTCCTCAGCTGGGCTGATGAAGATCCCCAAAAATTCACTGCAGTAACAACTGACAGCAATTTTATGACTCATTTTGGAGCCATTCAGCTAAACTCTCCATCTCAGGAGTTTTAGCAGCTATTAAACTGTGCTCTCACATATTTCCAGGGTACCTGATGACATCAGGGAAGATAACAGTTGCATATATGAAGGTTATAGAGCATATCTTGTGTTTTAGGCACCTGAATTCTACCAGAGGAGATGTAGCTGTGAACAGTATAAATAACAGCTCTAAACTGCTTTACCAGGGTCAGTTAAAACATTCTCCAGACCGTTATTTAGTTTGATTTCTAAGTGGAAATCCTCTGTAAAATGTGCACTCCACATGACCTCAAATAGGGAGATGGTTCAATAAATGTTTTCTTACTCAGAGAATTTTGTCGAAGTGCTTTAGGTACCTGAAACACTTCTGAAATTCCAGCACGAAGAACATTTAGAGCACGTCCTGAAGCCATTTTCAGAAGGCAGCCAGAATGTGAATTACCTGCTTTCTTCTGAGCTAAAATCCCTCAAGAGGAGCCTGGGGCTGTAGGAGGTAAAACACAATGGCTGTGCAATTAGAGAGGTTTCTAATGAAAAGTTCCTCGCTGTGGTTATTCCAGGCTTTGATCATTCCTTTTTTTGCATACACAGGAAACAGGATCCATTTAAAGCATCACACCCATCATGTTCATTATCCACCACCAGGAAAAGCTGCAGTCCTCTGAGGGATGCCTGCAATGCTTCCTCCCATTTCCCATTTCCCCCCGCAGAGCACTTCTGCATTTCATTTTTATTTATGATACTTAATATTCAGCCCAGATGATAATTTCAGGAACTCTCCCTCAATTAATAACATGGAGATTTATGCAGTTCTCTCGTTTGCATACTTAATTTTCCCCACAGTTTGTCTGCTTTACTATAATTCCTCTGATGTTTACTTTGTCTTGATAATGTTGCAAGGTTAAAAAGGAACTATCACTTGAACATTCATTATTAATTTCTCCTAAGTATCTCCAATTAATTTCCTGAATAGATTGGTGCTTTATGACATTTGTTATTGATTGTTTGGAAGCAAACTTCCAATTACCAACGGAATTTTCCTTGGTGAAAACTTGGAATATTCTTCTGCTAAGCACAGCAGGCTTAAAGAGACAGAAGCTCTTTTAGAGTCACAGCTGTAGCACAAATGATGAAACAGCCCCAAAATCCTTTGTTTTTTCAGCTGCATTTCAGTTGACAGGCACAAATATAAATAAAGACAGATTCCTTTTGGCAAAGACAAACAAATTCTACAGGTGTAGATTCATCAACACAGTGGGATCTGAATTACAGCAATTCTGTGGCAGAAACACAAACTCACCACAAAAAAAAAAAATAAAAAATCAGGTAAACAAAAGACAGACGCAAAACCTAAAGAACCAAAGTGATTTCTTGTCCAACAGCCAAAGTGAGGGGAGAAAAAAACCAAAAAATATTGTCCAAGAATTGAAGATCCTTAATTTCAGCACCAGTATCTTCCTTCTCTTCCTCACAAGAGCAATACCTGAGTGCTGGCAGGCAAAAGAAAGGCCACTGTGGATTATTTATGTTTTTTTTATTCACCCTCCTATTTGAATGCTTGGTAAAGTATTAAGCTCTGAGCTCCAAAAGCAGCAAGAATTTAAATCAAGGATATAAACACACCCAGCTCCTGCTCAGTTCACATCTAGGGCAAAGCAAACTCAAATCAGGTGTTTTTTAAAGTCCCAGGGGAGAACCATTCTGAAATAACTTCCATTAAATCCTGCCCCTCAGAGGAAGTCTGAACATCTCTGTCCACTCCATTTTTCCCATGGAAAATGGGGAATGGATATGGGAAATAAAGATCCCAAAGCCCTTCAGAGCTCTTAATCCAGGCAACACAAAACCTCTTTGTAAAAACGCCATTATTTGGGTTTGTGTTTCTCTCCTCTGCTTCTTCAATACATTCTTGTTAGAAAACAAGGAATGAAATGAAATGAAATAAAGTTGTTCTCAGTCAAGAGCTAAAAGCTTCAAGGTTCTCCTCAGCTCCCTTTGCTTTCCTTCCCCTTCTGCTGCTCAAACCACGTCAGGCAACATTTGGCTCCTGAAATCATCATTTTCCCAGGGAGCTCCGTGATTGGCACTGCCAGGAAAGAAAGGAAATGCAAATGGAAAAGGAGATGCAAGTGGGGGAACCTGCTCAATCCAACTGAAAAATAACTCATTTAGCAGAAATTGTTGGGAGATATAAATGCTGTCAGAGGCAGGAGTCAAACAGTAAATAAGCCTCACCCAATTTCAATGTGGAGCTGCTTAAAAACATTCCTCACTGTAATGTGCAGTTTAAGCACTTAGGAAAATTGCCAGGAGGTGTCAAAACAGCCAAAAGGAATCTGAAAATAAAATTGCATGTAAATAAATCCCCTTCAGTCCTGCCAAACATCTCAGGTTCACTAACTACCACAAAGCTGTGCAATATTGAGGGTAAAGATATTTCCCAGCCATATGTGGCCAGAAGATGATGATTTTTCCTTTTCCATGCATAAACTGCCTTCTTCTGTACCCCTTAACCCAAAATTCCAGCCTCAATTATGTGATATTTGGCATCTTGGTACCTTTGCACTTAATTATCCTTCAAAGCATCAGAAAGGATAAAGACAGGTGTGTTTGGGGTTTTTTTATTGTTATTTGTCTAGATATAAACACACATACCCCCTCAAATATTCTTATTTCTCATCAGTTCATTGGAAAAGATGAACACTGCAGACAACATCAAAACTTCACTGGGAAAGTCTCAGCCAGAGAACTGAAGTCTGTTGGTTTCCCACTCCTCCTTCCCAATTATTCCCTCCTTCCCCTTTCCTTACTCCCCAGAGCAGGTTCACACAGCCACCCTGGTTATTTCCCTTCAGTATATAGCACTAATTAATATTGTAATATTAATTAAATGTAATATTAATATATATCACAGCCAACCTTCTCTCCAAAGCACTGTTTCCATTGCAGGTGGGGTTGAAAAGGCAGCACTATCAACACTGAGTTGCCAAATTGCATTTTCATGCCCCAGCACTGCCCGAGATCTCCTGAGCTCTGCCTCTCCCCAGATCCCTGCCTTGAGTGGGGGACTTTAGAAGCTCTTGTTCCTCCAGAACGTTCTGCTGGCCAGAGAGGACAATAATCTGCATTTCAATAATCTGCAGCCCCTGTTGCCTCCCCTGCTCTCTGCTCTGGAGTTTGCAGCTCTTGCACTCAGCAGAAACACTTTTTTTTCCTGGCTATAACCCAACCCTGACAGAAAAAACACCTTCACAACTGTCACCAGTAAATATACACCAGGCACAGCTCAAAACTGCTGTTCCCTACAGGTGTGAGCAGCCCTGCTGTGGAGATGTGCACAGGAGACACGTTTGGTCCCCAGGCACAGCCTCCTCCTGCAGCCCAACACAGCAAGAGCCACCTGAGAGGCCAAGGAGCACAGGAACACCTTCCCCAGCTCAGCCACCACCTCCTCCCCAGCCACTTCAGGTCTATAATGCCATTTTTACCTCTGGATTGGGAATCCTGCTCTGGAATCTTGCTTCACAAGTGAAGTTAGGTGATGCTTTCAAATATTATTTTAGACTTCCACATGAAATGAGTTCTCAGTGTTGCTGCTGAACTGTAAACACAGGCTACAAGAGAACAAGTGCAAAGCAGCTGTCACAAAACTTCTGGGGGCTCAACAGCTGTGCTTAGAAAAGCCCCTCAAGGGCATGAGAAGAGCTGCTTTCATCTGTTCCTCCTGTGCCACCACTCTCTCCTTATCCCACGTTGTGCTAATGGCATCCAAAGCAGGAGTGGGATTAAATATTAAATATTAATTCACCCTCTGTGTGTCAGTTTGCTTCGGATAAAGCTGTTGAGTGTGGCCAGTGAACATCAAAACCAGTTTTAGGAGTCCAGAGGAACAAGCTGCTGGCAGCACCCTCCCCTTGTCACTACAGGACACAGGATTCCCTGCTTTGCAAACCCATGGAATATTCTCCAGGTTTTCAGAGCTGAAATTCTAGCATCTCAAGTTAGAAAAGCTAATGGGGCTTTTCCCAGGAGGTCAGGGAGGATCTGAGGATCCCTTGAGGATCTGAGCACTGCCATGCAGAGAAGGATAATCCCCTTTTTATCCCCCCTTTAGAAAATGCTCCTCGTGGTGCCTGTCCCTCCCCAGCTCTGGCAATAAATCACAGAGTGAGCAGAGTTTTGTATTCTCTGCAGGGAAGGAGAGGGAGCCTGCTCTGGAACGAGGATTGTGGGAACCCAGGGCACAGGGAATATTTCTCTGTCTGCTCTGAGGGGTTCTGACCCCCAGAGAAACACTGCCTTTAACCTTCACCCATGGAGAGGGCTTCCAAGGCTTTGAGATAGATTGGAATTTACCGAAGTGTGAAATAGATAATAGAGAGTGGTACAGTATGTCACTTGGCTGAGAAATTTAGGTTTTGGGATTTTTAGTAGGGTGTAGATAGGAGACAAGATAGAGGAATTTGGGTGTAGTCCCTGTCATCGTCGTCATCGTCCTCATCGTCTTCTTCTTCCTCTTCTTCCTCTTCTTCTTCTTCTTCTTCTTCTTCTTCTCCTCCTCCTTCTCCTTCTCCTTCATCACTCCATTTCCTGCAGTGTTGGTGGCACAGGGTGATTGGACAAGGAAAGCACAGTGCAGAGCTTCCGTGGACAGTCAAGGGATGAGTTAATGGCAGATAAGTGGAAATAATGTACGTTTTAAGAGTTAATTGGATAAAATGACTTCAAAAGACCTTGAAACTGTACATTTTGGGGCCATTTTGTGGTGCTTTTCCAGCACGCTGGGCCTGGTGTGGACAGCGTGCAAAACTTTAGGTAAGATAACAATAAACAAGAAGCTGAAGACTGAAAAAATCCCGTGTGTCTCCTTTTTCCTGACACAGGACTGCTACAGGAGGGTTCCCCCCATTTGGGGAGGCCCCAGAAGGGCTCAACATAGAACAATCACCAATAACTGGTGCCCCAATATTGTCCCATTGTCACATTCCTGGTTCTGCTCCTGTTTCACCCAGCACAGTCCTCGTGCTGGCTGGGAGCTGTTTCAGCATTAATTCCTCTCACCTTGGCAATATTTCCTCCCATTCTCTGGCTCTCTCCGAAGGGGATGCAAGAAATCCAGGAAAAGCCTGGAGCCTGTGCATCTCCTTTTCCCGGCACAGCACTGCTACAGGAGGGTTCCCCCCATTTGGGGAGGCCCCAGAAGGGCTCAACATAGAGCAAACATGGATAGAGGCTGGCAGAGCCCAGCACAGCTCTCCTGAGCAGGTGGAGCCCCTTCCATCCCCAGCCCAGGGCAGAGCTCTGCACACACCTGCCACAGCAGGGGAATTTTCATCCACGGAGCAAACCAGCAGCAGAGGCAGCGACTCTGCTCCCAGAGCAGCCACAGAGGAGCCTTTGCTTTAGAATTCCCTGTTCCCTCCTGCCAAGAAACTTCCAACCCACAAGAAATGAGCCAAATTCTCCTAAAAACCTCACCTGAATTTTGTCCTACCTGTTGGTGCCATGTCTGTCAGTGTTTCTGCCTTGTAGGTTTTACAAATTTTATGTGCACCTCTGTTCCCAGAAATTCCATTTAATTAAACAGCTGCCAGGTATTTAAATCCAGTGGAAGTTGTGGTTTGCCAGGGGGTTCATTTTGTAGGAAACTGCTATGATTGAAGTCAAAAATTCTGCTCAACTGCTCTGAGAGAATCTCTACTCCAAATTCTGGGCATTTTAGGCTGGCATTAAATAGAACCCTCTGCAAAAAATTGTCCCTCTCCAAAAATTTAACAATGTTTTTACTCCACTACCTAGAATTTAAAGCTATTTCTCTATTAATATTCAGCCCAAAAAAACCTAAAAGTAAACTGCATATAAGCTTCACACATTGTAAACAAGTTTTACACCCCCAAAATACTGAGCACAAGCTACTCTGCATTTTATTTCACAAGGAAATCAACCAAAATACGACCTCTCCACACTGCTGAGAGCCTTCCCATAAAAGTCTTGGAACATATTCCAAGCCCTACTTCTTAATGAGCCTCCCAGCAGCAGCACAGGGATTTAACCTGGGAGAGAGCAGGGAGGCAGGTTTCACACACAGGAGCTGGAGCAGATGGATAAATGGGATTTATCAGCTCCAAGGCAGGTCCCAGCAGGGCAGCAGGCAGGGTTCAGGATGGAATTTCGAGGATGGAATTTCCAGGATGACATTTTCAGGATGGCAGGCAGATCTCAGGATGGAATTTTCAGGATGGAATATTCAGGATGGCAGGCAGGCTCAGGATGGAATTTCCAGGATGGCATTTTCAGGATGACAGGCGGGTTTCAGGATGGAATTTCCAGGACAGAATTTTCAGGATGGCAGGCAGGTTTCAGGATGGAATTTTCAGACTGGAATTTTCAGGATAACAGGCAGGTCTCAGGATGGAATATTCAGGATGGAATATTCAGGATGGCAGGCAGGGTTCAGGATGGCAGGAAGGTCTCAGGATGGCAGGCAGGTCTCAGGATGGCATTTTCAGGACAACAGGCAGGTCTCAGGATGGAATTTCCAGGATGGCATTTTCAGGATAACAGGCAGGTCTCAGGATGGAATATTCAGGATGGAATATTCAGGATGGCAGGCAGGGTTCAGGATGGCATTTTCAGGATGGCAGGAAGGTCTCAGGATGGCAGGCAGGTTTCAGGATGGCATTTCCAGGATGGCATTTTTGGGATAACAGGCAGGTCTCAGGATGGAATCTGAGCTCCTGGGGACTCCACTCAAGCCAGGAAGGGCTTTCACCACGTCCTACATGGAGCTGTGTGCACGTGTAACAGGTGAAAATTAAGTCTAATCCCAATCCAATTAAATTCCTGAAGCCTGAAGGATCAGCAAGGCTGGACAGGAAGTAGGAGAGCACATTAAAAAAGCAAATAAACTGCAGAGAAGTCAAGTGGCCTCTGCTGTAACACCAGGGACATTCCCAGCTGAACAACTCATTGGAGGCACTGAATTTCCTGGTACCAACCCAGAGCCATTCCAGGACTGCTGGACAGCCTGACAAACACATTCCACTGGGAATTCCACGGGGTTTGGTGGCTCTTTCAGCCAGGCTTTGTCTGCTTTGATTACAGATTACAAGAGCTACACCTCTCCTCCAGCATCAGCCCTGAACACCCACGTAAGGACACAGTAAGAAGTGAGATTAGAGCAAACACCCCCTCAAATAAATATTTCATCTCTGCCCATGACTAATTAACAGCAATGACTTTTGTTAACAGGGAAGCAGAAGTTACTTAAACCTGGAATTATTCTCAAATCAAAAATACATATTTGCTTTGAGATAGAGAGCAAACAACACTCCAGCAAGCTGTTTGCCATGTAGAAATGTGATTAACAGATCAGAATATTGCATCAGGCCAGGTTTTTCAGTGATTGCAAGATTTAATGTGTAACAAATTGTTCCACTTGCCTCCCTTATCCAGGAGCACTCACTGTACACATTCCACAGGTACCTCTCCCTCCAGTTGTGATAATTGAAATTTTCCTGGGGCATAGATGTGTAAAAAGGAAAAAAAAATCAGCACAAATAGTAGCTCTCATTGAAAAGTCAAATAAGAGAGGCTACAACAGTGTCAGCTGCACTCCTTTCTCTCCTCACAGCTGCACACAGCATTATTTGCTGACAGGTAATGGACACAATTTAAATCACTCTTCCCCTCGCCTCTTCAGATACAATCAGTTATCATTTCTGGAAGTAATGAATCTGCCAGGATGGAAAATCCCAGATGATCTTGATAGAATCAACTTCTTGACTTTCATTTAACCTGCTCTCATCCTTCAGGAGGGAGAACTTTTGCAAACTTCCATCCGAATAACTCACGCCAATATAAAGACAGGGAGCCTCGGCACACAAGAGCAGTGACAAGTTGTACCCTGGGCATCCTTCCACGTCCCCAAGGGAGGCACTTCAGTGTCTAAGAGATCCTGCTGGCCTTTGGCATTCACTCAAATCACAAGGAAATTTCCACAAGAAGGTTTTCCACAGGTATTTTCCCACCTTGGGAGGAAATTTTATTTTCCTGGCCTCCTTTAGGAATTTTTGGCAGCATTTATGTATCCAAACCTTCCATGCATTCCTTTCACTGAGCAGTGTCTTAGAGCAACAGTCTCTGGGGAGGCATTAAAGGTTGAAAAGCTACAGAAATGGTTCATTTTTAACCAAAAAAAGGGATAATTTGGAGAGACCAGAACAGGCACCTTAATCACTGAACCAGTTTTTGATCCAATCCTTAAATATTTCATCTTATGGACCCATGCTGCAGTGTAAGCTTTCTTAGCCAATCATGTCATGACACACAAACCTACAGTACTGCATTCTAAACTCCTTGTTTAACTTTGTAACTGCTTTTTCTATATCCCAAACTCCAAAACTCTAAACTTTCTTCTTCTTAACTTAATGTGTCTCTGCTTTAAACTATAAATCTACATTCTTGCTTCTAGCATCTAAGTTTGGAAGCCTTTTCCAAAGTCTCAGTTCAAATCCTGTGCTTAACTCTAAGCTTTGGCTTACAGGCCCAGCCTGATTCCTTGTGAAGGCTGGCCTGGAACAGGGGCTGGACAGAGTTAAAGAATAAAGCAGGGA